>CM072867.1:24505000-24507500 GCA_036937835.1 Pampus argenteus | reverse complement strand
ACTGACCATTAGATCCCTTCATAATACACTTACAATGGAAGTGATGGAGACTAAACCCACAAACATGGATTTAAAGTTTATGTGAAGCTAATATGAAGCTTCAGATCCAGCAGATATGTTTCAACGTTACAGTGTCTCTGTGGCTGAAAACATTCAAATCTAAACATCTCCAAGTTTTCTCTCCAGCTGGAGGACGAGCCAGCAGGAAGCGGGCGGTCCAGTTTTTCTTCTTCATTAGTGTTTGTGCCTGCAGGTGTTAAATAATATTAATGACCTCCAGCGTCATTACTTACCCCGGCGCTCGGCCTCGCCTCAAGTGATTTTATCGACTCCCAACTCTTCAGTTAGTGTGTGTGTGTGTGTGTGTGTGTGAGATTATTCTGCTGCGATATTATCAGGAACTTTAATAAGTTGATTAGCAGTGAGGCGCTATCTGCTAACTGGATCTAGATGATGATGTTGATTGGACGGAGCGCGGCGCCATCCATCTTTCTGATTGGCTAATAACTGAAATCCATCACTGTTTCGGTGGTGTGTGTGTGTGTGTGTGTGTGTGTGTGGACCTCTCTCTGGTCCTCTTGTTCCCTCCCTTTTATCTAATCTTGTTCATTTTATTTTCCGCCATCTCTTTTCTTCTTCTCTTGTTCTGTTCTTCCTTTACTTTTGTTCGTTTCACCTCTCTCTCTCTCTTTCTCCCTCTGTCTCTTTCTCTCTCTCTCTCTCTCTCTCTCTCTGTCTCTCTCTCTCTTTGTCTCTCTCTCTCTCTCTCCCTGTCTCTCTCTCTCTCTCTCTCTCTCTCTGTCTCTCTCTCTCTTTGTCTCTCTCTCTCTCTCTCTCCCTGTCTCTCTCTCTCTCTCTCTCTCTCTTTCTCTCTCTCTTTCTCCCTCTGTCTCTCTCTCTCTCTCTCTCTCTCTCTCTCTGTCTCTCTCTCTCTCTCTCTCTCTCTGTCTCTCTCTCTCTTTGTCTCTCTCTCTCTCTCTCTTTGTCTCTCTCTCTCTCTCTCTCTGTCTCTCTCTCTCTCTCTCCCTCTGTCTCTTTCTCTGTCTCTCTCTCTCTCTCTCTCTCTCATTTTCACTGTTTATACATTAAACTATTTTTTGCTCTTTCCTTTTTTTTTTTCTCTCTGAACTCTTTCTCTCAGTCATCTGTTCGCCAACGGAGCGGCGTGTCATGGCGTCACTTCCTGTCTCGCCTCGTTAGCTTCTGTCAACTCTTCTTCTTCACATTTTATCTCATTTTATCAACATCAACTCTATTATTATGATAAAATGTTCCAGTTTGTTTTGTTTGTTTTTCACCAGAATATCTGATTTTGTTGTAAAATATGAACATTAAACTTTTGAAACTCATTTCTGTCGCTTGTTGGAGTTTAAATCTGCAGATTTTATCAGAAGTGTTTCTGGCAGAAAAAGTACTGAGATACTTTACAGCAGTATAAGTACCAGTACAGCAATGTAAAAATACTGCATTAACATCACAAGTAAAACTCTAGATGTAGTTAAAGCCTGTTAAAGTCACTTTATTAAAGGAAAAATGACAAAAATTGTCTGGCTGCAGGTCAAACATGATAGTTGAGTAAATATCTGAGTTTTGGACAAGAGAAAACATTTCAGGGTTTTCAGCGTGAGAAATTAAAACAGCCATTTTTCACAACTTGTTGACATTTTATAGACAGAACCATGAATGGTTTTATTGTGAAAATACTTGGCAGATTAATCATTAATAGAAATTAAAAATTAATTAATTAGAAATTAATATAAATACTGATTAGTTGCAGCCCTATTACCAAGCTTGTTTATTTTTTATCGTGTCCTGTGTTTGTTTGTATATTAAAACTTAATAAATACAACGTGTGAAAATTAAAATAAAGATGTTTTCCAAGATAAAATTAAAAAGTAGGTTTTCTTTTTTTTTCCATCTTTTCACTTTCACTTTATTTCTCTCTTTAGAGTTAATCTGTCAGAGCTGAGAATCAAACTTTATTTCAGTTTTCGGTGTTGAAACATAAAAAAAGAAATTTTACAGGTGAAGAAGGAAAAGAAGGAAGACAGAATTAAGGAAGAAGAGAAGTAAAGACAGACAAAAGACAGAAAAAAGAGAGAAAAAAGAGAGAAAAAAAAGAAAAAAGACAGGAAAAAAGACAGAAAAAAGACAGAAAAAGAACAGAAAAAAAGACAGAAAAAGACAGAAAAAGACAGAAAAAAGACAGAAAAAAGACAAAAAAAGACAGAAAAAAGACAGAAAAAAGGACAGAAAAAAGACAGAAAAAAGACAAAAAAAGACAGAAAAATGACAGAAAAAAGACAGAAAAAAAGACAGAAAAAAGACAGAAAAAGGACAGGAAAAAAAGACAGAAAAAATACAAAAAAAGACAGAAAAAAGGACAAAAAAAAATACAGAAAAAAGACAAAAAAAGACAGACAATGATAAAATAGAAAAAGAATATATTTATAAAGGAACAAATATGATGGAGAGAAAAAATAATTGAGAAATAAAGACT
>CM072867.1:24482500-24502500 GCA_036937835.1 Pampus argenteus | reverse complement strand
AGAAAAACCAACAGGAACCAACAGAAAAACCAACAGAAAAACCAACAGAAAAACCAACAGAAAAACCAACAGAAAAACCAACAAAAAAACCAACAGAAAAACCAACAGGAAAACCAAAAGAAAAACCAACAGAAGAACCAACAGAAAAACCAACAGAAAAACCAACAGAAAAACCAACAGAAGAACCAACAGAAAAACCAACAGAAAAACCAACAAACAAACCAACAGAAAAACCAACAGGAACCAACAGAAAAACCAACAGAAAAACCAACAGAAAAACCAACAGGAACCAACAGAAAAACCAACAGAAAAACCAACAGAAAAACCAACAGAAAAACCAACAGAAAAACCAACAGAAAAACCAACAGAAAAACCAACAGGAAAACCAAGAGAAAAACCAACAGAAGAACCAACAGAAAAACCAACAGAAAAACCAACAGAAGAACCAACAGAAAAACCAACAGAAAAACCAACAAACAAACCAACAGAAAAACCAACAGAAAAACCAACAAACAAACCAACAGAAAAACCAACAGAAAAACCAACAGAAAAACCAACAGAAAAACCAACAGAAAAACCAACAAACAAACCAACAGAAAAACCAACAGAAAAACCAACAGAAGAACCAACAAACAAACCAACAGAAAAACCAACAGAAAAACCAACAGAAGAACCAACAGAAAAACCAACAGAAGAACCAACAGAAAAACCAACAGAAAAACCAACAGAAGAACCAACAGAAAAACCAACAGAAGAACCAACAAACAAACCAACAGAAAAACCAACAGAAAAACCAACAGAAAAACCAACAGAAAAACCAACAGAAAAACCAACAGGAACCAACAGAAAAACCAACAGAAAAACCAACAGAAAAACCAACAGAAAAACCAACAAAAAAACCAACAGAAAAACCAACAGAAAAACCAACAGAAGAACCAACAGAAAAACCAACAAACAAACCAACAGAAAAACCAACAGAAAAACCAACAAACAAACCAACAGAAAAACCAACAGAAAAACCAACAGAAAAACCAACAGAAAAACCAACAGAAAAACCAACAGAAGAACCAACAGAAAAACCAACAGAAAAACCAACAAACAAACCAACAGAAAAACCAACAGAAGAACCAACAGAAAAACCAACAGAAAAACCAACAGAAAAACCAACAGAAAAACCAACAGAAAAACCAACAGAAAAACCAACAGAAAAACCAACAGAAAAACCAACAGAAGAACCAACAGAAAAACCAACAGAAAAACCAACAAACAAACCAACAGAAAAACCAACAGAAAAACCAACAGAAAAACCAACAGAAGAACCAACAGAAAAACCAACAGAAAAACCAACAAACAAACCAACAGAAAAACCAACAGAAAAACCAACAGAAGAACCAACAAACAAACCAACAGAAAAACCAACAGAAAAACCAACAGAAAAACCAACAGCAAAACCAACAGAAGAACCAACAGAAAAACCAACAGAAAAACCAACAGAAAAACCAACAAACAAACCAACAGAAAAACCAACAGAAAAACCAACAGAAGAACCAACAGAAAAACCAACAGAAGAACCAACAGGAACCAACGTGAACCTGCAGGACTCGACTTGTTCTTATTTATAAGTGATTGTCCGGGTCACCACCAACCAAACACGGTACTTTAAGAAACCAGTTTAGCTCCCGCTCGCTGTTTTCACACGGCTTTAATGATCCACTTTGGTTGGAGATTTGATTTGACCAGCAGGTGTGGTCAGGTTGAATACATGCACCTGGTGGAGACGGCGTGATCTCCACCCAGAGCTGCTCAAACATTTATGATAGTATGATATGTCTCCATTAAGTAAACCGTTCCTTTTAATTGCCGTTAGTTGAATTTTTGGGAGCAGTGGTGAAGTCACCTGCAGCTAACAAGCAGGATGGATTTACTCTTCAGACGAGTCTTGACCTGTGATCGGCCTCCTCGCTCTCTACAGATCCGCTCGGTGGCGGCGGCGGGTTATTGACGCCTCATGGCTCTTATGATTTATACCGAGAAACATCCGATCGCTTGCTCACCCGGCCGGCGAGCCTTTTTACAAATGATGAAACGATAAAAATAGGAAGTCATATTTCCTCACAAAAGCTTTTTTTGGGGGGGAGGGGGTGAAAAATTAAGGCGGAGTGGTGGAGATGGATGAGGCTTTAAAGTGACGGCGGTGGTCTATGACTGCTATTGAATGGGCCGCATCCTTAACAAATGTCCCCATCACTCCTGCCTGCCTCCCCCCCACTCGCTCTCTGTGCAGAAGATGGATGTGTGTGTGTGTGGCCTATGACAGAGTAATGTGTCCTGGCATGCTAGTTGGGTTTATTAGCAGAAACTAGTTATTTCTGGGCCCCCCTGTGTGTCTGTGTGTGTGTGTGTGTGTAGCAGCAGTGATAGATGCAGTGTGGCTCCTGTTGATTTTGTTCATTTGTCAAACGGCTGGAGAAAGGGTTAATCAGCTCTCTCTCCTTTTCTTTTCCTAATTTTCATCTCTCTCCATCTCTCTATAAGCTGCTTTTCTGTCTCAATCTGTTTCTTCATTTGAACCATCATTTCTGTTCTCTTTTCTTTTTATAACACAAAAAGCAGAATAAAAACCTCAAATACTCATACTTTCATATGTAGTTGTTAATTTGTTCTTTTCAGTGTGTAGTTTTATATATATATATATATTAACACATTTTCTATAAGTAGCTGCTTTAAATCAACTTGCAGAAACTCACAATCTACCACAGTGACACTGTGAATCTTTTAACTGATTTATTAATACCAGTAAAATGAACAATTAAAGAATAGAAATATGGAGAGAAAGAGGAAAGAAAAAGGAGGAGGAAGAGGAAGAAATGTAGTCAGGATGAGACAGAAACAGATGATTGTTTCTTATTTCTATTTAACACTTTCTTTCCCTTTAATTTGTCTTTTTCTCTTCTGTTTTTCTGTCTGAAATGTTGACAACCAGCTCTGATGTAGATTTGAACATTTTTTTTATGTTTAAGTTTTTCTGTACACATTTGTACCTTCAGATAACATCTTATGTCAATGTTTTGCCTTAAAAATGGAAAAGAAAACTCTAGAAACTAGTAATGAACTGTAGTAGAAGTACTTTATTAATCAGTAAAAGTACATTTAAGAAAAGAACAATTTGGGAGAGAAAAAAGAAGAAAAGGGACAAAAAATGTGACATGAGAAAAAAAATACAGTGAAGAAGAGGAGGAACAACAGTGAAGAAGAGGAGGAACAACAGTGAAGAAGAGGAGCAACAACAGTGAAGAAGAGGAGCAACAACAGTGAAGAAGAGGAGGAACAACAGTGAAGAAGAGGAGGAACAGTGAAGAAGAGGAGGAACAACAGTGAAGAAGAGGAGGAACAGTGAAGAAGAGGAGGAACAACAGTGAAGAAGAGGAGGAACAGTGAAGAAGAGGAGGAACAACAGTGAAGAAGAGGAGGAACAACATTGAAGAAGAGGAGGAACAGTGAAGAAGAGGAGGAACAACAGTGAAGAAGAGGAGGAACAGTGAAGAAGAGGAGGAACAACAGTGAAGAAGAGGAGCAACAACAGTGAAGAAGAGGAGGAACAACAGTGAAGAAGAGGAGGAACAGTGAAGAAGAGGAGGAACAACAGTGAAGAAGAGGAGGAACAACAGTGAAGAAGAGGAGGAACAGTGAAGAAGAGGAGGAACAACAGTGAAGAAGAGGAGGAACAACAGTGAAGAAGAGGAGGAACAACAGTGAAGAAGAGGAGGAACAGTGAAGAAGAGGAGTAACAACAGTGAAGAAGAGGAGGAACAACAGTGAAGAAGAGGAGGAACAACAGTGAAGAAGAGGAGGAACAACAGTGAAGAAGAGGAGGAACAACAGTGAAGAAAAAAGACAGAACGATGAAGAGGCGACAAGAGGAGACAAAAAGAGGAGTAAAGATAAAGTAACAGCAAAGGATGGAGGACAAAAAGACACACACACAGACACACACACAGACACACACTCCTCCCCCTGCTCTCCATCCATCTCAGCTTGTGGAAATAAGGGCCTCCTCGTTGTCAGGAGACGCCCGCTTGTTATTTTTTCCCCTCCTCCTTCTCCCTCGCTCTCTCGCTCTCTGTTCATCCCTGCCTCGCTCGCCCTCCATCCTGTCGTCCACCCGGCGTTCTGTCATGTGTGAAGGTATCGATTTGCCAGCGTTTTAACCATCAAACTGCAGCTCCGCTTTTTAAACAATATCTGAGGGACGCAGGGAGGGAGGAGGAGGAGGAGGAGGAGGAGGAGGAGGAGGAGGAGGAGGAGGAGGGGGAGGGGGAGGGAGATGAAAGAGGAAACAAGGAGGTGATGAAAGAAGAAGGAGATTGAAAATAGCATGAGATACGAAGGAAAGAAAAGGAGATGAAAGGAAAAGATGAGAAGAGGGGAGAAAGAGAAGAAAAGAGGAGGAGGAGAGGAAGATGGGAGAAGGAGGTGACGAAGAAGGAAAGGAGGAGAAGAGGGGAGAATTGTGAGGATGAAGAGAAAGAATGAGAAAATAAAAAATAGGATGAAAAGGGTGAAGATGATGTGAAAAGATGGAAGGAGGGAGGAACGAGGGAAAAAGGAGGAAGATAAGGAAAGGAAAAGAGGAGGAAACTGTAAGGAGAAAGAGATGAGGCAAGATGGGAAGAAAAGTTGAAAAGAAAATGAGGAGGTGAGGTCATGAGGAGAAAGCAGGAAAACAAAAAGAAGGAAGGAAAAGAGGACAAGAGGCGGAAACAGGAAGTAGTAGAAAGAGAAGAAAAAGGTGAGAAAGGAGGAAAGAGGAAGAAGAGAAAAGGAGAAAACATGAAACTGGAGAAGAAGAAACGAGGTGAAAAGATGGGAGGAGAGAGGGAAATAAAAGAATGAAGGAGGAGAAAAAGAAGGAGGGACAGCGCTAAAGATGGGAAGAGAAAAAGAGAAGGAGGAGAAAGTGAAGCAGGAGCCTTCACTTCCTGCCAGAGGAGGAAAAATGAAGGAGGAAAGACATGAAGGAAGAGGATGGAGAGACTGACAGGAAGAAGAAGAAGAACACGTCTCCTGGTTTCACCTCCGAGGATGGACGGAGTCATCGAAGCAGAAAATAGAGAGAATGAAACACACGACTATAAAAGACTTCTGACATCTATTAGTATTATTGATTTTAATCTTCTACATTCATAAAACATCATCGTCTCATCTAAATACTGAAGACGAGTTGAGAAAAACAACAGTGAGAAACGTGAAACGATGAAGCCGAGAGTCTGGATGGAAGTTCCTGCAGTAATATAATTTCAGGTTGTAGTTAGTGTTAGCCATGTTGTTAGCCATGTCGTTAGCCATGTTGTTAGCCATGTTAGCCATGTCGTTAGCCATGTCGTTAGCCATGCTGTTAGCCATGCTGTTAGCCATGTTAGCCATGTTAGCCATGTTGTTAGCCATGTTAGCCATCTTAGCCATGTTGTTAGCCATGCTGTTAGCCATGCTGTTGCCATGCTGTTAGCCATGCTGTTAGCCATGTTAGCCATGTTAGCCATGTTGTTAGCCATGTCGTTAGCCATGTCGTTAGCCATGTCGTTAGCCATGTTGTTAGCCATGCTGTTTTATGTAATACCAACACTGCCGGTGTTGTTTTCTTTAAAAGATAATTCTGGTGATTTTCAATATTATTGTCAACAAATCTCATGTTTGGAGTTAAGTAACAACTATTATGTGTGTTTGTTGTCCGGAGTAAAAAAACACATCACGAGTTTAGTTTAGAAATGGCTCCAAACAGTCTCTGGTAGTTCAGTGTACGGCGGACACCACTGAGCATGTGCATGTTCTTACTGCATCTTCACTAGCTTGTTGTGCTACGTATCACAACATCTGGACTGCATTATAACACAAAGTCCAGAGGTTGTGATATGAAGCGCAACAAGCTAATGAAGCTGTAAACAGAAGCGTGTTTCTGCACATGCTCAGTGACGTCTGCTGTACACGTTTTACTCTTTGGAGCCACTTCTGTCTTCAGGGATGAAGGAACGTGTCGCCCAGCGCAGCAGATTTACACTTTTATTTGTGTTGTTTGCTGTCAAATAGCATGAAACAGGTGAGTTTAAATATGCTGGATAATGCAAAGAAAAGGTATTTAAAAAATAACAAAAACAGGAAAGGAAAGAGAGATGGAGCAATATAAAAAAAAACGAGTGTTAGTCTTCTTTATGGATTGCTGTTTGCTCAACCAAAGTTTGGCAGCATTGATCTGCTGCCAGCGCTGCATTTATCACTGTGTGTGTGTGTGTTTCTGTTTAACAATCATGCCAATAAAGTGTGAGTGAGTGTAAAGTGAGTACATTAAAGTGTGTGTGTGTGTGTGTGTTTGATCTTCAGAGCTCCTGGTGTGAGTACACATCACACACACACGAGTCCGCGGGGTGTTAAGGCCCTTCAGTGGAGCATCTCGTCCTACTGGTGTGTGAAAACAATAAGAGAGATGGAGGAGGATGAAAAATCCATCCATCCCCACAGAGAGAGCTCCATCATCCTAAAAAAAACCCTCCTCTCGCTCCGTAGGTGGTTTCAGTTTTAACAAGCGTGTGTCGTCTCTGATACAAACAGCTGAGACAACGTGAAGAGTTCATCTTTAAAAATAAAAGCCAAACATCAAATCAACATCTCGATATTAAAGGATCAGATTCTCCCAGATGCTGTAATGAAGGCTTTAAAGGACACATCTGTCTCAATCCAGAACTGAAAGCGGACTCAGTCGCTGTAAAAGAGAACAAATAGTTCAACATCGCCTCCTCAAGTTCTCACTGACAAGGACGCAGAGATATTTACACAATGTCAACAGGATCACCTTCACGGACATCTCCTGATATCTTGCTGGTCCACCATCAAGCGACTTTGTCAGTTCATTGGTTTGGTCACCTGGCAACGGGAGTACGCCTGGTTGTTGGGTCGGATCTCGTTTCCACCATCCTCTAAAGGTCTCATTACGGTTGTTCTCGTCCACACCTGAGTACGATCGCTGTGTTCAGATCTGCACAAACCAAGCAGGAACAACGAAGGCCTCCGGTTCTGGTGCAGAAACATGTTGTAACTGACGGAGAAACATGTTGTAACTGACGGAGAAACATGTTGTAACTGATGCAGAAACATGTTGTAACTGACGGAGAAACGTGTTGTAACTGATGCAGAAACATGTTGTAACTGACGGAGAAACGTGTTGTAACTGACGGAGAAACGTGTTGTAACTGATGGAGAAACATGTTGTAACTGACGGAGAAACGTGTTGTAACTGATGCAGAAACGTGTTGTAACTGACGGAGAAACGTGTTGTAACTGACGGAGAAACGTGTTGTAACTGATGGAGAAACATGTTGTAACTGACGGAGAAACGTGTTGTAACTGACGGAGAAACATGTTGTAACTGACGGAGAAACGTGTTGTAACTGACGGAGAAACATGTTGTAACTGACGGAGAAACATGTTGTAACTGATGCAGAAACATGTTGTAACTGACGGAGAAACATGTTGTAACTGATGGAGAAACATGTTGTAACTGATGGAGAAACATGTTGTAACTGATGGAGAAACATGTTGTAACTGACGGAGAAACATGTTGTAACTGATGGAGAAACATGTTGTAACTGATGGAGAAACATGTTGTAACTGACGGAGTTTGTTATGTGAAAAACTTTAAAAGACGACAAATCATTTGCAGCTAATGAGGAGGAAACAAAGACAGTAATATCGAGTGTTTTAACAAACTAATGTAGCTCCTTGTTAGCTGGAATATGGGAATAAAATGGCAACGAAAAAGAGAAAGAAACAGAGGGAGTTTTGAGGGTTATTTGCATGTTTGTTGACACTGGACTTGCGAACACAACATTAACTACACACAAACAAAAAGGCGTCAGAGTTTAAGCGGTCCGTCCATCGATTTCCTCTCACCTGCTCTCCTCCACCTCGCCAACATCCCTCTTTATATATTTTTTCTTGTTTTGCATAATGGCATCGATCGGCTGCAGCATCACACAGCGCGGCTGATCAGCTGTTTACTGACAACAAAAAAAGCTTCGAGCAGGAGGAGGAGGAGGAGGAGGAGGAGGAGGAGGAGGAGGAGGAGGAGGACTGTCCCCTCGTGCTTCCAGACAGACTCTAAATGTAGAAACCTCCATCAGTCATCAGTCTGACTCGGTCGGTTGGTCCAGACACGTCAGCAGAGGATGAAGCCCACTGATTTTTCATCTAGCGCTGGATCAAAGCTTTGGTTTGTAATACTAATATATATAATACTGCAATACTACGATTCCCATGAGCCTCGGCTGCTTAATACTTTGTACTTTGTCGTTGTAGTTAAACTTCTAGCCTGAAGTTTTTCATGTTCATTTAAGCTGCAGAAGAGAGAAACCAGTAAAATATAAACTACTGGTTCAATCATCAACAACTGTGTGTCAACTACGGCTCCCAAGATGCATTTCACCAAGAAGAAGAAGGATTTTTAGTTCACTTTTAATTTCTTCATCTATTTTACATTAATTGGCCTTTTTGTCTGTTTTATATCTATTTTTTATCTTTACATATGAACAACAAACAAAGGTCACGTATACATCCGTACACAGCCGTGAAAACAAGTAGAACCCGTTTCTATTCAGCTCACAGGGTTAACCAGGGCTGAAACCATCTAATATGGATCTTTTTTCTACTTTTAGTATCTTTTTTTCCTCCTCCTCTGGTTCCTCATCCCTCCTCTCGTTCTTCATGTCTCCCTCCTTCGCTCCTCCTTCTGTTCTGGACTTCACTGCTAATTAGTTTCAGAGGGAGAGGAGAGACAGAGAGAGGAGAGAGAGAAAAAGGACAGATGAGGAGGAGAGAGAGAATATAGAGTCAGGCAGAGAAAAGAAAAGGGAGAGTTAACTAAAAATGATTCTTACTGCTGATAAAAGTACAACTACTGCTGAAACTACTGCAGAGGAAACCACAGTTAGACTAACTTCTATTGTGACTGATACTTTTACTACTATTACTAATCTTCTATTACAGATTCTTTTTCTATGGTATCATCATCCTCATGTTGAGAGGACATGCTGGCGTCCTGTTCTGCCAACATTTTTAAACTGAGAGTTGTTGCTGCTTCCAGCAGTGTTTTTCCCTTTTCAAATGTCTTTTTGAAAACATATCCTCACTATTACTGAACATAGAAACTCAGGATTGTATTGCATAATGTCACAATCATATGTGTTTATGTTCTGACCACCAGTTTCAATGGTTTCAGCTTCGTTCAGCTGCTGTTCTGCCAACATTTCTTGTGTTTTACAGCATATTTACTTCATGTTTGCAGCTGCAAAAATAGACCCAGCAGATAAAGACGGCAGATAGTGGAAAAGAGGCTGTCTTGATGTCACTTTCTGTCTAGCTTCTATACTACAAGAGGAAAAAAAGGTGGAAAAGTTGGTGCATCGATAAAAGCAAAATGCGACCAAGTGCGATGGAAACAGATTTTGGGAATAAATGATGACGAAGATGAAGCTCCATAAGTTCTTCTTCTTCTTCTTCTTTTTCTTCTTCGTCAACGTGTCTGTAAAGCAAGAAGCTGTGATGTTAACTGTTCATACTCTCCATCATGTTTCCCATCGCCTCATTTACGTCATTTTCTTAACTGTTTACTTTAATACGATTAACTATTAATAATGTGCTCTACGTTTGGATGGAAACTTATAAAGAGTCGTGGTTCCTACAGGCCACTGGAGGGCGCCATCATTTGAACGTAAACATGCAACAATTCTGGTAAACTAGAGTTTTTATTTTACACATCCATAGTCACAAACTGGACAAAAACGAAGCGCTACTCTGACAAACAAACCAAAAAAACATCAACAGTGAAACAGTTTTAATGTCTGAGGCAGGAGTTCCTCTCGTCTCCTCGGCTCTCAGCGAGGACTCTAATTGGACGATGAGAGGTGTCCGAGAGGCCCGCTGAGGGTGTTTGGTGTATGTGTGTGTGTCAGCATTTCGATTTTCTCGCAGCATCCCTCTCTCTTTTCTCTCTTGTTGTGAGGAGGAGGAGGTGTCACCGTGGTTACAGTTGCTGGCGGTGACAAGACAGCAGCTGCTCTCTCTCTCTCTGTCTCCCTCTTTTTCTCTCTCTGTCTCTTTCCCTCCTCATCGGTCTGGAGGAACGAAACTCAGGGGAAATCATCACTTTGTTTACTCCGACCCCCTTCCCATGCCACCAACCATCTCTGTCCCATAACCCCCTGCTGCCCTGGGCCCCTCTAACCCCCCCATATTTCTGTTTTCTGCCCCATGATGGTGGTTGTTAGACAGATAGACAGCATCGCCCCTCTGCTCACTCGCCCCTCCACTCTCTCTTGTAAATTTGTGACCTCCGCTACCATCTGAAGAAAAGAAGGAAGAGATAGTGGGGGGAAAATGGCCGGCAATTGGCGCTGATGTGAGGAGGAAGGAGGGGGGAGTAAAGGCCAGACAATTGGTGGTGAGGGATGCGAGAGAGAGAAGGATAAAGAGGGGGAGAAAGAGGCCTTGAGAGGGCGATCAATGCGATGTTCACCTGCCGTCCACCTCCCCAATTTAAAGAGAAGGAGCGCTAACGATTTCCCCGGCCGGCTCCTCCCGACTGATGGAGCCCGAGAGGAGTGGAGGCGCAGAGAAAGTAGAAAAATTAGGCTTCAGAGCAGCAATGCATATAGATGGGAGCGATGCTGTCAGAAAATTAGCTTTTAATGGAGGAATGCATGTAGTTAAGACAGAAACAAAGGAGGAAAATGGCTTTAAACATGTGTGGTGAGAGAAGAATCATGGACCGGACAATTAGGTGTTAATGGTGAAATGCATACAGAGGAAGAAATTTAGGTGTAATGTAAAAGTGTATATAAGAAAAGACTGCATATAAATAGGTTAAAGGCTGCTGGGAAATGAATGCACATTGCTAAGCAAGAAGAAACACGTTTTACCATAATCAACCTGAATATAATATAACAGGCTAGTTATCGATTTGTGCAAACAGAATAAAAAAATGTAAACTTTAAATTCAAAGTACAGTTTCTGCTAAAACCATAAAAACCTCTGTTGTGCTTTCATGTTGACTGATGTCACAGGTAGGAAGGATATAATATATATAACATATGATAATATTGTATATGATATGTCAGAGAAAGGCTAAATACGTATATTTTATTTCTATACTTAATTACATATTACATATAACACGTAAATCAGACATATTTGTGTTTTTGTTTTTTGATAGAGCTAGGCTAGCACTTTCCCTCCACTTCTACTTGTTGTGCTAAGCTAGGCTAAACACAGCCTAGATCTATGTTTGTACGTGATGAAAGATCAGAAACATGTTTCCAAACCGTTTTAGTAGACACTGTAACCGACAGTAACATCTCGAGGTCTTTTCCACGTATGTCGATATATAATTTAATGCGGTGTTAGTCTCAGTCTACAGACGTCAATATGTCCATGTAGAAATGTCAGCAGACTCATTCCTGGGCATTTATTGGACCTGGTGGCCTCAGTGATTCTGAATTTGAATTGACTGTGTGTCATTGTCATAATAATCAAAGCTACAATAAGACACACTGATATATCTGACGGCCGCCCTCCTCCCTGCTTTGCCTCTGACACATGTGACTATTCATGTTCCTACTCTCCTGCCCCGACCTGTCAGCCCTGTCAATATGATTATTCCTCCCTCTAATTGCAGTGCAGAGAGAAGGAGGAAGGAACAAGGTGGAGGAAAAGAAGGAAAAGGAGGTGATAATTGTTGCTGTAGAGGAGGGCGATATGGCCGACACGGTGACGGCGGCGGATCGACACATAATGGGAGTGTCGTTAACGTGGTGGAGGAGAGGAGACGCGGAGACGATGATCTTTCAGAGCTGTTTCACGTCTTCTTCTCTGAGCCACTGGGCCCAGTGCAACTGTTGGAAAGCAAATCTCACTTCAGTAATGCTGCTGAAATTTAAAGGAAGGCAGATTTGAGACTTGATTGAAGACCTGAGACCTGACTTTGGCTTGACTGCCGTGGGACCAACTCTGGATGTCAGTTGTATTGATGCAGCTGTATTTTATTCTGGTTGCACCACAGCTTTGTCACGTCTGCGTTTTGGGTTCATTGGACGCGTCAACAGAAGCAGAGCAGCTGTTCTTTTAGCAGACACTTTCCGCCAACATTTTTGTGTTTTACGGCACATCCAAAACACTTCTGGATCTCAGTGACAGGATATTAAAAAGATAATATCCAATAAAAAACAATCCAATAGGAATCAAATCCAATAAATGCATCTGAGAAGCATTGAGGCCAATTCAGGGTTTCACAGAAAACTTTAGAGAACTGAAATCCAGTTGCTCAAGACACAAGTTTGATTGATATGATTAAAAACACTTAATTGATCATTCATCAGTATCATTGTTTTAATAGTAAACAGCTGTAAAGCTTCTGATGTCTTGTGTCTGGACCTGAAGAGGAGACAGCTTGAACAAATTATGTTCTGTAAAAAGTTTTAAAGCTGCTTTTTAGAAAGAGGAACAGTGTTGGATCACAACTTCGAAAGGCTGAGAGGTCTGAGTTCAAACTTCAGTAGGTCGTTTTACTGCAAATTGATTTCCAACCTTCCAGGCGCAGATATGCTGAAGCACAGCAGAAGCACGGCTTCAGAGTTCAGCCGCAGCGCTGCTAAAAAGTCCTGCAAAAGAAAGAAAGTAGAACTGAAGAACATTATGAGGCCTGTGTAGATAGATGTGTTAAATAAAGGTTCGAATAATAAATAATGAAGGTTAAAGGAACAAGAAGCTGGAGGAAGCTTCCTGAAGCTGACCAATCAGAACAGAGCGGGCTCATCAGGAGGCGGGCCTTAAAGAGACAGGAGCTAAAACGTCCTGTTTCAGACAAGTCGAGGTTGTGTTGTGGTTGAGTCGAGGTTGTGTTGTGGTCAGTTGTGTTCAGGGTTGTGTCAAGGTTGTGTTGTGGTCAGTTGTGTTCAGGGTTGTGTTAAGGTTTTGTCGAGGTTGTGTTGTGGTCGGCTGTGTTCGGGTTGTGTCAAGGTTTTGTTGAGGTTGTGTTGTGGTCAGTTATGTTCGGGTTGTGTCGAGGTTTTGTTGAGGTTGTGTTGTGGTCGGTTGTGTTCGGGTTGTGTTCGGGTTGTGTTGTGGTTGTGTTGTGTTCGGTTGTGTTCGGGTTGTGTCAAGGTTTTGTTGAGGTTGTGTCGTGGTTGTGTTGTGGTCGGCTGTGTTCGGGTTGTGTCAAGGTTTTGTTGAGGTTGTGTCGTGGTTGTGTTGTGGTCGGGTTGTGTCAAGGTTTTGTTGAGGTTGTGTTGTGGTCAGTTATGTTCGGGTTGTATTGAGGTTTTGTTGAGGTTGTGTTGTGGTCGGTTGTGTTCGGGTTGTGTTGTGGTTGTGTTGTGTTCGGTTGTGTTCGGGTTGTGTCAAGGTTTTGTTGAGGTTGTGTTGTGGTCAGTTGTGTTCGGGTTGTGTCAAGGTTGTGTTGTGGTCAGTTGTGTTGTGGTTGTGTCGAGGTTTTGTTGAGGTTGTGTCGAGGTTGTGTCGCGGTTGTGTCAATGTTTTGTTCAGGTTGTGTTGTGGTTGTGTTGAGGTTGTGTTGTGGTCGGTTGTGTTCGGGTTGTGTTGTGGTTGTGTTGAGGTTGTGTTGTGGTCGGTTGTGTTCGGGTTGTGTGTGCAGGTTAGCTGTTAGTTCTCAGGGCAGCTCTCTCTGTCTGATGATGTGTTTGCTGCTGACCTTTAAACAACTCTGTCCCATCATCCTCTGCTTCTCTTACAGAGGCCTATGGGGAACACGCACACACACACACACACACACACACACACACAGAGAAAGGATCTTGCAAACACACACACTCATGCATGTAAATAGGGTTTACTGGTGTGGGAATACACACTGTATACATGTAAGAGTGTGCACACAGACTCGTAGTACACACACACACACACACACACACACACACACAGGCATCACTGTCTGAGGTTTGGTGGTAATGAGGCCTGTCATCCTTCCACACAGCCTCTCTCTCTCCCTCTTTCTCTTTCTTTCTTTTTTTCTTTCTTTCTTTCTTTTTTTATTGATCCACTAACAGATCCCCAATATAACAACTAGCAGTCGCTGTGGGAGCCTCCCCTCTTTCCTCCTCCTCCTCCTCCACCTCCTCGACACGCATCCCTCCGGACCATTTAAAAACCTACCACCACTTTCTCTCTCTGTCTTCCTGCGTCTCTCTATCGCTTTCTATTTCTCCTCCGTCCTCCTAAACCCTCTCTGCCCTGCGTCTCTCTGCTGCTTCGCTGGTTCAGACAGTCTTGTTATAACGGCTGACAGACAGAGAGGCGTTTCTCTGCGGCGTGCTGAGTGGAGGTGGAGGATGTTTTAAGGTGGTAGTTTGTCCATCTGTCCGTCCGTCTCACCTGGTGGTCCGGTGGAAAAATAAAGCAACAGCAGCCAAAAAACAGCTGAGATGTTTCAGAGAGCAGCAGGAGGAGAAAATGACATTTCTCAGCGTTTCTGAAAGATTTGATCTTTATTTACATTTTACATGTTTGTCTATAATAAAAATGAAAGTTGAACAGTTGAATTGTAGAGTTTAATGAATTATATATTAATCTATAAATCACATTTTCATATCTTTTATCATTTTTTAACATTTTAAAACTGTTTTGCTGCAACGATTAGTTGAAAAAAATGATAATTAATTGGCAATTATGTTGATATTTGCATAATAAAATAATAAAAATAATATTTCCTGGTTGTAGTTTCTCAGATGTTTCTGAACGTTTTCTGCATCAGACATTAAAGATGAACTCACCAGAGTTTAGACCAGTGTTTGATCAAATCAATTTAATTGAGAAAATAAATTGACAGATTAATTAATAATGAAATATTAGTAATAGTATTAATATTAGTAATATTATTAATATTAGTAATATTAATAATAGTAGTACAGGGTAACTTTAGGAAGCATAATTTTATCTTGAATTGAAAACAGCGTTGAGGTGATTCTTTCAACAAAATTCCCCTCATGTATGTTAACAGGTCACTCCAGAGCACCTCCACCTCCACCACTTCCACCTCCACCACCTCCACCATCCAAGATATGTACGAGTGAAAGCAAACCTGCTACAACAAGCACCAAACACCCGTTTCCTTTTAAAAGCATCTGTTATATGTTTAAGTATCTTCGATCAGCTTTCCAACAGAATAAATGTGAAAATACGACCAGAGAGAAGAAGATCTGACTACATCAAATCCCTCCTGATGATCTAAAAACCAACGGAGCCGAGATCCGCTCGTGACCTTTAGCTGTTTTGAAACAATCAGGTGTCAATACTGAAATTCAGGAATATTTTCTTAATTTGTTGGAGATCTGAAGGTGCTGATATATTTCACTGTTTCCTGTCGACTTTCTGTCTTTCTCCAGAGATTTCTGCTCCACTCTGACCTTTGTGTTCAGAGATGTTTTCCTCCCCCGTGTGTGTGAAGGTGTGTGTATATCTGTTTATCTGTGTGTATCTGTGTGTGTGTGTGTGTGTGTGTGTTGTAGAACAGGGGAAAACAAATCACCCGCTGTAGTTCTCATTAGCAGCAGTTTTGTGTCAGTGCTGAGAGATCAGCTGTCAGCTCTCAGCCTTCCTCTGCAGCTTCACCTTTTACCAACGATAATTACACCATTTAACGCCAACGTTTCTCAAACCGCGGCTTGCAGAGCTGCGACCGGTTCAACTAAGAGACAGAAATAGGTCTATGCATTATTCAGGACAAAGTTAGAGTCGAAATTAAAGAGCGTTTCGGCTGTTTTCACACCCAGAAAACTTCACTGGGAGATAAAACAAACCAGATTTCAAACATGAAATTTTCCAAAACCCTTGAAACGTTAAAAAAACGAGTTGACTGCAGGAAGGAGACAGAAAAGACAGAAAAGACAGAAGACATTGTCTCAGTTTGGTTTCCAACAGTATTTATTGTAGAAAATATACCTGTTGGCACTTTCTTCTGCTGTTGCTGAAAATCAACTTGATATGTTTGTTAATGAGGTTTTTGAACGCTGCATCAGTCGATTTTATAGATTATAATAAAATGCTACTGTGACATTTTCAGGATAAATGAAATCACACATGTAACATATAATAATAACACAAAGTACAATATATTTTCACACTTATTTATAACATTATATTTTCATCCTGTGCAGTTTGTGCTGTAGTTTTTGCCAACATGATATGATGCATAATGCTTCAGGAAGAAAAGATAATTTATCTTCATTCAATCAAAATATCATAAGAAGACTTATTGACATGATGAAACAAACAAACAAACATGGCATCTAACACTTGCTACAGTTTCAGTTTGTTTGCATATGTTTAAGTTTGTATTAAATGCATAGAAAGTGCAGGGAAATTTGGCAAATGAAGAACGATTTGGCAATATAAGAAAATGAAGAGCTACGTTATCCCACCGGGGACGACCCGACTCGCCGTTCTTGGTTTTCCATTGGCCAAACGTTGTGGATAGTATGTGTGTGTTTAACCAATCAGCGGCGGTCGTCCCACTGAGGGATCAATATCTGCAGTTGGAAACGTGGCATGAGTGCAGGTTTTCATGTGGTCAGTCATGTTTGAGTCACAGCACCGATCCCGTGTTAATATTACGTTTGACAGGCTCCGCCCACTAAACATATCAGTATGCTAACGTTGAAACACTTAGCATAAATCACAGTGAACCTGACAGATTATATCTGCTTTTACACACAGGTAAACAACAATAGAAACAAAAAAACAAAAAACAAAGTTGTTGCATCACAAATTGAGCTTGAAGCAAATAAAATAAAAATCACATTTCAGAGTAATGAATATGTGTATTGATTATGTATTGATTCAGTGATATGTTAAAATGCAACACAATAAAAATCATCCATGTAAAAGGGCCTCATGAGACCTTTTAACCTTTGTTGTTAAATGTGTATAAGTATAAATAAATATTCTCTGCATACAGTAGAGATCAATCAGAAGTCACTTTCACCTTAAACACATAAACTGTTAGCAAGCTAGTGTTAGCATGTTAACAAAGTAAGCAGACTGCAAATGTGACTTCTGGTTGATCAGCAGTGTACACAGCAGTGAGCACACACTGTCTTAATCCTTCATCCCCTCCATGCATTGACCTACCAGCCCTCCACCTCCACCACGAAGGGCTCTTTGACGGGGATCCGGCCGCTGTTGACGATGACACACTCGGTGTACGGCAGGTTCCTGTCGTTGGTGTCCTGAAGCTCGATGGTGTGAACCACCGCCTGGATAGAGGAGGGTTAGAAATACTCAACACAGGATGATAAACAGAAAGTAACCAAATATATTTAATGAGACTACTTTCTACATGTCAGAGGTACATCTAGTACTTTCTACATGTCAGAGGTACATCTCGTACTTTCTACATGTCAGAGGTACATCTAGTACTTTCTACATGTCAGAGGTAAATCTAGTACTTTCTACATGTCAGAGGTACATCTAGTACTTTCTACATGTCAGAGGTAAATCTAGTACTTTCTACATGTCAGAGGTACATCTAGTACTTCCTACATGTCAGAGGTAAATCTAGTACTTTCTACATGTCAGAGGTAAATCTAGTACTTTCTACATGTCAGAGGTACATCTAGTACTTTCTACATGTCAGAGGTAAATCTAGTACTTTCTACATGTCAGAGGTACATCTAGTACTTCCTACATGTCAGAGGTAAATCTAGTACTTTCTACATGTCAGAGGTAAATCTAGTACTTTCTACATGTCAGAGGTTAATCTAGTACTTTCTACATGTCAGAGGTAAATCTAGTACTTTCTACATGTCAGAGGTACATCTAGTACTTTCTACATGTCAGAGGTACATCTAGTACTTTCTACATGTCAGAGGTAAATCTAGTACTTTCTACATGTCAGAGGTAAATCTAGTACTTTCTACATGTCAGAGGTACATCTAGTACTTTCTGCATGTCAGAGGTACATCTAGTACTTTCTACATGTCAGAGGTACATCTAGTACTTTCTACATGTCAGAGGTAAATCTAGTACTTTCTACATGTCAGAGGTACATCTAGTACTTTCTGCATGTCAGAGGTACATCTAGTACTTTCTACATGTCAGAGGTACATCTAGTACTTTCTACATGTCAGAGGTACATCTAGTACTTTCTACATGTCAGAGGTACATCTAGTACTTTCTACATGTCAGAGGTACATCTAGTACTTTCTACATGTCAGAGGTAAATCTAGTACTTTCTACATGTCAGAGGTACATCTAGTACTTTCTACATGTCAGAGGTAAATCTAGTACTTTCTACATGTCAGAGGTACATCTAGTACTTTCTACATGTCAGAGGTACATCTAGTACTTTCTACTCCACTACATTTATCTGACAGCTTTAGTTACTGTTCAGATGCAGATTTGACTCAATGGATAATATAAGAAGCTTTTAAAATCCAACACATTGTTAAAGATGAAACCAGTGGTTTCAACCTTTTAGTCTGTTGACGTCTTACTAACAGCAGTGTGTAGTCGGGTCACATTTCAGATGTCTATGAGTTGTTAACAGCTCCACCAAATAGTGATTTTAATCATCTCACGACCCCTCAGATTTATCTGGTGACCCTTTGGAGGGCCCCGACCCCTAGGTTGGGAACCACTGGACTAAACTATCTAACTGTATATAAAGTAGTTGAAACTAGCTCCACCTCCAGCAGCTACAACAGTAACATGCTGCTCTAACACTGATGCTTCAGTATTAATAATCAACAACAAATCAATAATAATAGATTCTAATTTTAATTATTGGATCAATATTAAGTCTGCACATAAATATTGCTTTTTTAATTCAGTGTTCATTTTTACTGCCCACCACAGCAGTTAATAACAGTAAAACAAGAGGTTAAAGAAGGAGACTTTAATTTGAAAAATCTCCCACTTCAGCTTCCGCTTCCTGTCCTGGTCTCCACCCACTACTTCCGGTGTGGGCGGAGCTCCTGAATCTATACAGGAAGCCGGTTCACCTGTGGCAGAACTTCCTGAACAAACAAGCAGGCCTCAGGTGGATGAACTGTTTTCTGCATGAATGAACTGTAAGTTTATTTATTTAGAAACTTTACGTATTCAGCCTGTAATAATCCACAACTTCAGCTCTCCTGTTTGTTTATTGGTTGTTTATCAAACGACATCACAACAAACAGTCAGCTGACTGATCAACTCACCATCCCATCGAGGACTTTGCCAAAAACCACGTGTTTCCCGTCCAGCCACGGTGCTTTGGCAGCAAGGATGAAGAACTGCGACCCATTGGTGTCCGGCCCGGCGTTCGCCATACTCACCTGGTACACACACACACGCATACACACACACACACACACACACGCATACACACACACGCATACACACACACACACACACACACACACACACACACACACACACGCATACACACACACACACACACACACACACACACACACAGTCCTCCATTTCAGCCATCAGAATATCTATTTATCAAGTAGCGTTTTAGTCATAGTAAATCCTCCCATCAAGACTGAAAAAGTAGAATAAAAGTAGAAAAATGTAGTGATGCAAAACATTTCAGCTCATTATTCTTCTTTAAAAGGTTAAATTTACTGGAGAAGGAACATATGTCAGTGAATGTGTGTGTGTGTGTGTGTGTGTGTGTGTGTGTGTGTGTGTGTGTGTGTGCTCACCCAGCTCGGTCCTAAATGCTTCAGTTTGAAGTTTTCATCTGTAAAGGTTGTTCCGTAGATGCTGTGACCTGGATGGAAAAGATATTTGATGACTTTCATGGGATTTAGCATAAAAACACAAAGATAAAGTCAGAGAGGGCAGAGTGAGATGGTTCAGACATGTTCAGAGGAGAGATGGTGAATATATTGGTAGAAGGATGCTGAGTTTGAACTGGCAGGCAGTTCATTTATGGTTGAAGCTGAAGTACAGAT
>CM072867.1:24360000-24477500 GCA_036937835.1 Pampus argenteus | reverse complement strand
AGTTTAAATCTTTGAACTGAGTTTTACTAAACCAGGTTTAAAATGTGGATTGCGCAGCTCGAATTTAAATCTGTTTAGATGAAAATGAATCTCCTCTCGGTGTAAACAGAAACTCAACATGCATGAATACACGGCTTTGCTAAATAAACTCTTGTTAATATTGTGTTTTTTTTCTTTTCCTGCAGCCGTCTAAATAATTAGCTTTTGTTGTAGAAAATGATGAATTTGGGCAGTTAATTTATTGATCGGCCAGCTCCTCCGATGTGCTTTGCTTTAGAAAGCCATTAATCAATGGATGAAAACACCTAATTCTCCTCCTGCTCTGCTGTTTTTTCTTTTTTCTTTCTTTATGCTTTCTCGTCTCGAGCAGATGATCCAAAGGACGGAGAAGAAGTTAAATTATGAGCTAATAATGACGATAACGAAGTGGAAAAATATGAGTTTATGCACTTTTAGAACAAATACAGAATTTAATTTGATCAGTTTAGGAAAAAAAACAGTTTTAAACTGCTCAATGTGTCAGTTAACATTATAACAGTCTCAAAAATGACTTCATGAGAGCAAAGCTGTGGATTTATAGGCAGACAGAAATTTATTTCTCCTTAAATCAACAGTCAGTAAATGAACAGTGATCATGTGTTTGTTGCTGTAATCATCCTCCTGTTCATACTGAACATTAGATCCCTTCATAATACACTTACAATGGAAGTGATGGAGACTAAACCCACAAACATGATCATGGTCACATGATCGAATGGCAAAAAGACTTAAGACTTTATCGTAGACTTGCATTGTGACGTCAGTAAATAAGTGTATTTTTTACAACCCTTCACTGTCTGAAAACAGACTGTTGGCTGTGTTGGTGAGCAGACGTCTCTGCTCTGTCCAGGTAAATTTATACAGCAGGAAGTGGCATCGATCATAGGAACGAACAGGTCCCAGCTTCAGTCGTCTCTATACGTCCATGCAGCCTACGCGTAGCCTCTTATTCGTTCAGAGTCTAGTTGCTCAGAGCAACGCCGTTGACGTAACGCCGCCAACATGGTGTCCATATATACGTCTATGGATGGCTACACGTTTTACAGCCACATGAACAGTCACAGGTACAGTCGCCACACGTGGTTGTTTTATAATGTGTTACCATATCCCCATTACAGATTATAGTTAGTTAATAATTTGCTACTGTGTATCTGTATCTTTACCACTAGTTTCACTGTTGCTGTAATGGTTCATCATTCGTTGTTCTCATTTTGTCATTGTCATTATTTGTCACTGTTATTCATTGTGAGTGTACAATATGTGTGTGTTGATTTGTTCTGTACATGTGACATCATTGCACGTCTGTCCGTCCTGGGAGAGGGATCCCTCCTCTGTGGCTCTTCCTGAGGTTTCTTCCACCTTTTTCCCTGTTAAAAGGTTTTTTGGTGGGCAAGTTTTTCCTCACTAATCGAGGGTCTAAGGACAGAGGGTGTCACTCCCCGTACAGATTGTAAAGCCCTCTGAGACAAATGTATTTTGTGATTTTGGGCTATATAAATAAAATTTGATTTTTGAAATTTGAATTTGATTTAACTACAAACAGCCTCATATCTGATTTACAAAATGTGATGACAAAATAATTCTCATCATATTATTGATTATCATTGATATGATCTTAAAGTAAATAATAATAAAAAATCATGTATTATCTCTAAAATCTCTAAAGTCTTGAATGATTCAGTTAACTTTTGTTTTGGGCCTTTAATACAACAAGAATGAATTAGTTGTTTTTTATTTTCCAGAATTAAAATAGATTTTATTTTTTTTAAAACAAGACGGCCACATGACGGATGCTTTTTAAAAACTTAACTTTAATTTGAGTTTAAGAGTTTGAGATTCACGTTCTTACATTTCCACACAACAAAAACCTTTTTGTATAAAGAAAGCACTAATTATAGTTGATGGATGCAGGAATACTTTAAATCTGGTGTGAAATGATTTAAAGTGAGTTTCTGTGATGTGAGTCGTGTTTTTCAGGGATAACTAAAGGCTCATTTCACTGAAAAAGAAACCGAACGTGTTTAAATGGACAGACACCTTAATTAACTCCCTTTAATGTTGTTTCTGATGTAAATGTCCTATTAGAGTGTGTTAAAATCTATTTGATAAGTGACACATGAAGCCTGTCAAACTATGAACCCTGCGAGTCCGTTATTGGCTGACGTCAACCCTGAACCAGAGCTCCAGCCAATCAGGCGTCCTGTTGTTGCTCCACATTCCTCTGCGCTGAAAAAGTCTTTCGAAGTCGACAAGAGTTCATTTTCAGACGCTTATGTTTGTGTTTTAGTTCCTTATCAATCCACCAGAGGTCCTGAGGATGACAAATGGGGCCTGTCAGAACGACGCCAGTCATAACAACACACACACTCACACACACACACGCTCAGACACACACACACACACACACTCAGACACACACACACACACTCAGACATACACACACACACACACACCCACACACACACACCCTCGGTTTTCAGGCATTTAGCTGATGTTCTTATCCACAGCAGCTTACAGTGACTGATGTACACACACATGTGCTGTATGCTTCACATATCTGACGCTGTGTGTGTGTGTGTGTGTGTGTCTGAGTGTGTGTGTGTGTGTGTGTGTGTGCATGCGTGCAGACTGGTGGGAAAGCTTCGGGTCGTGGATAACATGTCAGACCCAGAAACACAATGAGCTGGGCTGTAATCTGTCTTATCTACACCCCCCAACAGAGGCTGGTTGAGAGGTTGAGGTGAGCTGACAGCAGGAAGGCCACCTGCAAGACCAAAAACAATAATACATGTTGTAATAATCATCATTTTATTATAATAAAGACTAACTAGTACAGAGTTTATCCAGATAAGATAAATATATAAGATTTATTTATGAATTACAGACACAAAAACAACAGAAGTTAAAGTGAGTCTCGTATCTTTACGGTTCCTCCGGACAGGCGCCCCCTTGTGGTCGTTTCCGTCCTCAGCAGTGATGGCAGATGTAGCACGGCGTTGTTGGTGCAGTTTATTAGCTGTGTGTCACCGTCCAGTTTTATTTATTTTATTTTACTCGTTTTTTTTTCACCGACTTCTACGACGTCTTTCAGTGACTCTTTAACTATCGTATATCGTTGTTGGTGTTGTCCAGTGGATCAGGGAGTCAGTGATCAACTGTCCAAGTGACAAATCCCCTTTTTAATAAAGAAAGTTGACGGAAGTGAATTTTATGTGCAGGCAACAGTTTGAGCATGAAGCAGACTCACACTGGCTCCAAATGGGGAGAGACTAAATGCTCTTACTGGGCTGCACACCAGGTCCAGCACCTGAAGGTCCAGCACCTGAAGGTCCAGCACCTGAAGGGTTCAGGCTTCAGGAGGGAGGTGGTTGGGGTAAAAGTATCTGGGTCAGAGCGAATCAGTCAGGGTGGGTTTTCACTCAAAATGTGGGAATCCCCCTTAACTGCCAACCAGGACTAGGAAACCCCACTTTAAGAGCCCCTGGTGCCACTGGTGCCCCTGGTGCCCCTGGTGCCACTGGTGCCCCTGGTGCCACTGGTGCCACTGGTGCCACTGGTGCCGAGTTTGTTTGCATCAACTCTGCAAATTAGAGAAGAATTATGTTTATATGAGAGAAAAAGAAGGAAGTGAAAAGCAGGACAGCAGCTCTGACCCAGTACAATGGTTGTATATAGGTATATATAGTTAAACTATATACATAGGTTGATGTTTTATCATAAAGAAAGTCTTGCTGTTTAGAGCCTGATGTAGTCTGGACTTATGGAGAATATGATGGTGAATATTTGGACTCACATGTCTTTGACACCAGAGGTTGTTGTTCGTCTTGTCTGCTGCCAGCTGCTTTATTTGATCACCACTGTGTTTCCTCTTAACTCGATCTTCAAGTAGTTTGATTTTAGTTTTTATCAACCAAACCACGATTAAACAGTTATTGACCAGTAATTCATAAATAACTATAACTTACAGTCACTGCAGTGTTTTTGCATGCAAGTCATTAAAATCACAGAATGTTATGTTCTCTACAGTTGTAGAGAGACTATAAGAAGATTTTAAATACTTCATGTCAATAAAAATCATCATAACTGAATCAAGCTGATTCAAATCTGGAGAAACAGATGAAAGAAGAAGGAGAGAAAAAAACAGAAAAACCAAAGAAGGAAGGAGGGAAAGAGAAATAGTACGTGTGGACAAGCAGGGGGGAGAGAGACTACAGGAGATATGTGAGAGAGGAGGGGAGAGGAAAAGTGAATGGAAGAGAGAGAGAGAGGGAGAGAGAGGGAG
This sequence comes from Pampus argenteus, assembly GCA_036937835.1. Lineage (NCBI taxonomy): Eukaryota > Metazoa > Chordata > Actinopteri > Scombriformes > Stromateidae > Pampus > Pampus argenteus. Next base: position 24,473,179 of record CM072867.1, on the reverse strand, counting down.
AGAGAGGCTCACGCAGCAGCTGTTCTGGTAGTTTTGGCTCCGGAGACGCGCAGGACAAGGCGAAACTGTCCCGGCTCCCCTCGATGGTTCACCGCAGCCCGGAGGAGGGACAAACCTTCCCAACGCTGCCCGGAAATCAACGCCCAGGAGCCGCACACACTCTGACAGCAGTAAGCTTTATCTGCGCTTCATCAGCTTTCACTTTTTAAAAACAGGCACCGCATCCCAGGAAACTCCGGGAAAAACAGCGGAGCGTCCCCGCGTCTCTACCCGCCGACCGCTGCCTCTGCTCGGCCACGGACCGCCCGTCGGACCGCTGAGTTGGAATAACCAGGGACATTTATTTATCTTTTCCACCTAAACTTTTATTCTCTTCCTGATTTCCCTGTAAACTTATCCAAAGTGCGCGCGCGCCAACTCTTTTATTGGTTCCGTTTGGTGCGTTTTTTGCGCTTGGTGTGCGTAAAACCCGAGACCGACACAGCGGAGCGGAGCAGCGCTGCAGCGGAGGGTCAACGAGGCTGAAGTCAGTTTATACTGCGTGTTTTATTGGCTGCAGAGTTTACACACATTTTATGTCTCAGAAATGGCGTTTGGCAGCTTTGTGCACAAACAGACTTTAATCCTCGTTTTCTTTTAAACAGAGAATGAGCAGAACATTTAAAATAAAACTAGTTTTACATGTGAGGACAGTAAATATTATAAAATAATCATTCAGGTTAAAAGATCATAAGATCATAAGAAGCAGGTATCTTATATTTCTGTTTATTTGCTGCCTTCACTGTGATTTTTAATTTAATTTTTTTATCTCAAGTAGAAATAAAGATCAGATTTATATTTAAAAAACGGAAGCACACAGTAAAATCTGTATTTTCTCTTAAAAAACCAGCTGCAAACCTGCAGAGTGGAACAGAAAACCTGGTCTGAAATTAAACCTACAAATACATTTAATATACAATAAAGTCTGTATCTGATTTTATCCTCATAATCTGTGTTTAGATTATGAGACTAAATGTAAATCCTGTAAAGAAGAAGAAAATGATGTAGAAAGGATGAAATTCTAGTCAGTGAGTTGAATGAGAAACACTAGACGTGTTTTACTGTCTGAGGCTTCACTTTACACCTTAAACTCAGTTTTAATCAAATTTACACTTTGAAATATTGAACTTTGATGTGAATTTAACAGAAACATCATGTGACTGAGAAAGAAACGAGGATCAAGTTTAAAGTTTAATGTGAAATAAATCCTGAGTTGCTGCATCAGTTTCACACTTTAAAACATCACATTCATCTCACTGAAACGCCTGAAACGTGACGTTAACGTGTAGATTTTATGACTGATGTGACATGTTTCAGTGTGTTTGTGTTAACACACGTGAAGCATGTCGTGAAGCATGTTTTTAACTTGGCATCTAACATGTAAACCCACAGCGTGTGTTTGGAAACCAGACACATGTTGTTGAGATTTGAGTGTGTGTCCGTGTGTGTTGTGATGCTGATGATTGACACCTCGTCCTGTCTGTCTCTCCAGCAGCCGGCCGGCTGCAGCCATGCTGAAGCCGGGCGACCCGAGCGGCTCGGCCTTTCTGAAGGTGGACCCGTCCTACCTGCAGCACTGGCAGCAGCTCTTCCCTCAGGCGCAGCTGAAGGCTCCTCTGGCTCCACCGCCTCCACCTGACCGTCTCTCTGTCCCCATGGACAGCCTGCGCCCATCCCGCCTGCACAGTCACCTCCTGGCCTCCACACACTGCACCTCCTCTTCTTCTTCTACATCCTCTTCCTCAGCCTCCTCTTCAGCAGCAGCAGCAGCAGCAGCTCTCACCCCGTCCTCCTCCATCTCCATCCCCACCTCCGCAGGGCTCTCCCAGCTACCCGTGCCCCAGCAGATTGCTCTGTTTGGGCAGGCGTTGGCCCCGGTGTGCGTTGGGCCCGGAGGAGCAGGAGGAGGAGGAGGAGGAGGACAAGGAGGAGGAGATCTGGTGGTGGTCGTCCCTCCAGAGAACCAGCAGAGTCACAACACAGCAGGACACCTCCATCAGGCCAAAGAGCAGGGCTGTGGGGGGGTGGGGGTCGGGGTGGTGTCGTCCAGCGTGAAGAGCAGCGGCGGCGAGGAGGGCGGCAAAGGAGCGGCGGCGAGGTTCAAGCTGACGTCGGAGGAGCTGGACTACTACCTGTACGGACAGCAGAGGATGGAGATCATCCCACTGAGCAACCACACAGGAGAGCTCAACAACCGTACGTACACACACACACACACACACACACACACACACACACACACACACACACTGACTTCTGACCCTTTTATTTGATTTATGTTCGCTATATTTCCTATAATATCATTATTATTATTATTTAATATTCTTATATTCAGCAGTGATCTCCTGCAGTGACTGAAGTGTTGATTTAATAATCAATATTTAAATAAGTTGTTGCTTCATATTTCTGAGCGTTGGTGCTGAATCAGGACTTTATACTGAACTATAACTAATCTGTGATTACTTTACAAAATGTTTAAATTTACTATTTATGTTTTAAATATCAAGAGAAAATTAGAAATAAGTTCTATTATATTATTTTAATATTTACACAGGAAATGTGTTGTTTTAAGTGCTACTGTAATGTTAATTTATAATGATTTATATATATATATTTTATTTTCTTGCTGCATTTCTAAATATTTCATAAAGAATTAACAGTGTTAAAAATATTTCTATAATTTATTTACATTCATACATCACAAAATTTCTTTTTTTGAAGTAATTTTGCATCTAATTTCCGTCAGTTTAGAGTCAAACACTTTTTAAAATGTAAAATAATAATAAATTAATTTAGTTAAAAAAATGATCCTAATTAAAAATATTGAATAAACACGTCTGATATTTGATATTTGATTTGATATTTGTATCAGAAATGTTGCGATGTTACAGTTGGTTGGACAGTAGGAGCAGAAAGAGGAGATGAAGGGAGGGTCAGAGGTCAAAGGTCAGCAGCCTGGCGGGTTCAAACCCTCAGCCAGCAGCAGGCCTGCAGCGTTTAATATTAACCAGAGAGTGTGTGTGTGTGTGTGTGTGTGTGTGTGTGTGTAATGATTCATCTCTCTTAAACAACAGTCAAACCGATTGATTAATTTAATATTAATTTGATTTCAATGAAGTTTAGAAAACAACTAATTTTTCTGAATGTTTCTTTATTTTAAATAAAAATCTAATTAAATTAATTTAAACAAATATTTGATCAGCTGTTTTAAACTTTGATTTTCGCGCTTTTTCATTCACTTCACCCGCAAAACAAACCATGAAACGCGCATTTTTTTGCGGATAATTTAAAGTTGAACCGGAAGAGTTTCGTTCATTATTTCGACATTTACTCCGTGTGTGTGTGTGTGTGTGTGTGTGTGTGTGTGCGTCTTTTACGCATGACGGACCGCTGTCAATATCTGTCCACGCACGCGTACACGACACACACGTGCGCGCGTACCGATCTCTTAAATCTCCTCGGTCTCGCGCAGAGGTGCGCTTCATTAGTCAAGTTGGAGTGTCCCGTTTCTTTCACAAAAAACACACGTTCACACACAATTAGAATGAAGCTCAGCGGCCCGTTTTACACACACACACACACACACACACACGCACACACACACACACACACAGTGAAGTCTCGCGTCTGTTTCAGGAGGAAATTTTCAGCTGCATCAAATCTTTTAATCTTTATAAACTGATTCTTTTTGTGGCCAATCGTCTTTTTATTTTATTTTATTTCATTTTAATTTAATTTCATCAAATCACATTCATATAAAATCATATTACATTTTTTAGTCATTTTAATGTCGGCAGAGCATCAGTGTAACATTTATCCTGCTTATAACTCCTCATAATAATACTGATGGTTATTATTATTATTATTATTATTATTATTATTATTATTATTATCGCATGTTCAGGGTTCAATATTAAACTTATTAAGACTTATTAAAACGTATTAAAACAGATGATTTTAATAACATATTAATTTTTCTTATGTCTTTTAACATTAGCAGCGTTAACTTACATTCATGCTGACTAAACATCGAGATATTTTTTATTAAAATATATCTGCAGCTCCTGTAAACAACACGAGACGTAATTATAAGAACATAACCGACAGACTCTTGTCGCCTGGTATCGATAAAACTGTATATTTTCTTATCGATATATTGATTTCCTTTAATATATGTATGATTATTCTATAATTCTGGACGTTTATGGTGATTTTGCTTCATAATGAGCTTCAGCTTTATTTCCTGTTTACCTGTAAACATCTTTATAATATTTCATTCATCACCAAGCTTATAATAGTCCTGTAATATCAGGTCGTAGGTTCAGGCTGTGACACCACTGCGTGTGTGTGTGTGTGTGTGTGTGTGTGTGTGTGTGTGTGTGTGTGTGTGTATTCCGCGGTGATAAAACGGACCATCAGCAGTAATCTGCGTCAATACGCGCCGGCAGGGCCGATGAGGGATGGAGGGACAAGCAGGAATTAATTGCCGTATATAGTTTTGTGTTTGTAGAGAGAGAGAGAGAGAGAGAGAGAGAGAGAGAGAGAGAGAGAGAGAGAGAGAGAGAGAGAGAGAGAGAGAGAGAGTGAGGGAGAGAGAGAGAGAGGGAGAGAGAGAGAGAGAGAGAGAGAGAGAGAGGGAGAGAGAGAGAGAGGGAGAGAGAGAGAGAGAGAGAGAGTGAGGGAGAGAGAGAGAGAGGGAGAGAGAGAGAGAGAGAGAGTGAGGGAGAGAGAGAGAGAGGGAGAGGAGGAGGGGATCGATCCACCGGCCACCGGCCCGCTATTTATCATCCCAACACGGCCGTATTGAGGTCTCTGGGTGTGTGTGTGTGTGTGTGTGTGTGTGTGTGTGTGTGTGTGTGTGTGGGTGGGTGGGTGGGTGTTTGGAGTGTAGATAAAGCAGTCTCTCTCTCTCTCTCTCTCTCTCTCTCGCTCTCTCTCTCACGCGCACACACACGCACGCCCTCATGTGTCACTGTCCGACCTCGATTATTAATTACACGACTATATAATAATAATAATAATAATAATAATAATAATAATAATAACAATTAAAAGTGAAGTTTTATGAGGAACACGTGTCATAGTTTTTGTTTTTGTTTGGGTAACACGTGACTTCTATAAGCAGAATATAAACATTTAATATAAACATGTAGTTATGAGATCAAATGTTCAGTGTTATTAATCAGTTGTTAAATTAAATTAATGAAGACATATTTTATATTATTGCATCTGTGTTTAACTAAATAGTTGTTCATCCACTTAATATTTCCATATTTATTTTATTTAGATTGTAAATATGAATGTTATCTGAGTCACAGTCATTTCTTTCCTCTTCATTTAAGACAACACATTAAAAGAGTTTAACTTACGTGACTATATAATAATAATAATAATAAATAATATTATTATTATAATTAGACATTTCTTGCAAACGTCTTTTTTATGACATATTTGTGGTCATATTCCTTGAAATTTGGGGGTTTAAAAACATAAAGAGGGATTAACACAGATATTGATTTTAGATTAAAAATCTTAAAATGTGAATATTTTAGGAAAAAAAATATTTATTTATATTTTAAAACCATTTAAAGATATTTAAGCGTATAGATAATATTGACTTGACACACTGTTTAATTTACATTTAAAATAGATGAATAAATACCATTTTTCAAAAGGTTTTATTATTATTATTTTTCCAGCTGTTTAGTTTCACATTTCCATAAAGTTCAAGGAAATGTGAGAGACTGACTGAAGCAGCAGAGGCCGAGTTACATTTCCCATAATGCAGCTTGATAGCGTCCTTTCATTAGAGCCTTGATTGGCTGTACTCTCCAATCAAGACCAAGATAACCCCGATGACATCACTATGACATCATCACCAGGGTTGTTTCTCATTGAGCTCCTCCAGCGAAGCAGAAGACGTTTTCACAAGCTGTCCTCATGACAAGTGAACACACCGTCATGTGGAAACTCAGCGACTCTTTAAAAACTTAAAAAAATGTTCAAAATTTGGTTTGAGGCAAAAGCAAAAATGTAAAACCTCATAAAACATAGAGCACACAGTCTGAGTTTATACTAAATTTAAATCTAGAGATCTTTGAGAGAAATAACGCTGCTGCACAGCTGTCGTGTGTTTCGGTTTAGAAAACGACAGCTCAGTTCTTGAGATTTACATCTGGAGTTAATGTCAGCTGACGGCTTTATTGTGATTTAATAAAGTCGGATGAACACAAACGCAGAGCCGAGATCGTTTTATTGGTTTTCACTCTCAACTTCTAACACAAACTTCCACTTTTCACTCGTTCACTGGTTTGTTTTGGGTTTTTTCATATTTTGTATTTAGCTGATTAAGTTTTTGTTGTCCACTAAACTAACCAAAAAATATAATATATATAATTAACCTTTTAGATTGTTGCTTACTTCCATCATATATTTGGAGTCATGTTTGTTCACCTGAACATAAGACCTTCATCCACTCTCTTTAGTTCTGTTGATGCTCTCTACCTGAAACAGGCCTTGTTTCCAGATAACAATCAATTTTAGAAGTGAAGAGTGTTTTCTAGGAGTGAACTTACGTTGCTTACTCTGTCTGCTGCAGCAACATATCTGCTGGTGGTGCCCACTAGGTTTACATTATTTTGACATTCATACCTTTCCATCACCAGCTTATGTAGCTGGTGTCCTTATTTCAATACAGCAAATCAGATCTTTACAGAGTTAAAGTGATATCGTGTCGTTCTATCACAGAGCAGACGGTCGCACTGAGCCTGACAGCATCCTGCTACACAGCACAAGAGCAACAGACTCTGAACAACAACCCACATTAGCGTTCTTGCTAAAGACACACATCTTGACCAAAAGTCAAGAGGTTGTGACATGAGCTGTAATCAGAACTGCATTCCTGCACATGCTCAGTGATGTCCGCCTTACACAGAACTGCTCTCCTGAGACTAAAAAACGCCGTTGTTAGTCTTTGAAACCGTTTTCAAACAAACCCGAGTTTTAAAGGAACATGTCACCCGGTGCAGCAGTGTGGCTCACTGATGATGATGATGATGATGATGATGATGATGATGATGATGATGATCAACGGAGGCTTTGGATTCATGCACAATATTTGTTAGTAGATCGGTTCATTGTTAGTTTGGATCCAAACAAGTGTGAGAGTTGTTGACAACAAGAAGTGTGTTGAACATCACCAGCCTTTACTTCATGTTTAGGGTTAGTTACTGTATTCTCAGCCGTAATGCTTTTGGGAAACGAGGAGATGTGATGTTCCACTTTCTTCACCAAATCTTTAACGTTGCTGTTTCTGGGCAGATGGTGTAAAGTAGCTTCATCAGAGGTTGTTTGAGGGAAGTAAATGTACCAGAAGACCAAAATAAGGACCCAAAAAGGCAAAAAATGAGTGTTAACTGTCAGCTTTGTTCGTTGTGGGTTTCCAGCCTCGCTGTGTGGTCCGTCCTCATCTGGACTCACAGCTGTGTTGGAAACAAACGCAGCTATTAACAGTAATCTGGTCGTTATGAAGTGTGATGGTTTTGTTGTCCAGGAGTTTGTTACTGAACTTCTTACTGTTTGACGGCAACTCAGAAAAATTACAATCTGAATTAGAGTCAGTGAAAAGTTTAATTAATAAATAATATAATAAAGTTTAAAATCAAAGTCTGACAAAAAAAAGAAGTCGTCTCAACACATGAAATCTGAGGGACACTGAGATTAAAACATTTGAGGTTTTTCAGGCCGAAGTTTGTGGGAACAAAACGCTTTACAAAAGCAGAAGAACCAAAAGTGCCGGCTGACGTTTTCACTGGAAATGTAGTCCGGTCGCTTGGAGATCAGAGGCTGAGGGGAGCTGTCTAAACACTGGGCGATGGATGTAACAGAATACTGAGTTTGAATGATGGGCAGCGAGGAGTGCACACCATAACAAGTTCACAGCCAGTTCATCAGTCTGAAAGAGAGGAAGAGAAAATAGATCCACACATTCACAGAGGTTTTACAGCTCTGGTTCAGACTCAACGCTAACTTAAAGCTGAGATTAAAACGACGTCGTTGTTTACATCAGTTTAATAAAGTGGAGGAAATGTAAGATTTTTCCCATTTGCTCAACCATGAACCTCAGTTACATGCTGCTGTTTATAAATGGCCATAATACACTTTAATTTACTTCCATCAATCATAGTGTAAAAGTAGCTGTCGCTCTTTTAAATGGCGGATATTTAATTTTGGGAAAAACAGAAGAAAAAAGCCCCTCGACATCCTGTTCCTCTCAGCCTCTGCTCCGTTTGGCTCTGTGGGAGTTTAGTATCCAGATAATAATCTCTCATTATGTTGCTACAGTCAATTAGCATCCATTACTGTCAGACTGCATCTCTGAGTAAATGTTGACACTGACTAATTCCCAGCAATACGCTGCTCGCCACATTTAATCTGGAGAAACTGCAGAAAGGATTTCTTCCCCTCATTTAGACATATTTAACCACATCGACACCTTAATCCTGCATCGTGTTCCTAACAGCAGCCGCCTCAGAGGTCTAAATGCAAGGTCTCCTCTTCTCTCTGCAGGTTGTGACATGTGTGCAGACAACAGGAACGGCGAGTGTCCGATGCACGGTCCCCTTCACTCTCTGCGGCGGCTCGTCGGCACCAGCAGCACGCCGGCACCCGTCACCCTGCCGGACGTCCCTGATTGGCTGAGAGACCTTCCCAGAGAGGTGAGACTTCCTGTCACTGTGTGTCACTGTTCAACGTCACTGCACATCTACATTATGTGTGTGAAAAGTTGTCAGTACTCCATCACATGTGAATACACATAAAAAATATAAAACAAATATTTCTATTGTGTGTTAAAACAGTGAAAACATCCTCATAGAAAGTCTGAAGTAATAAAAAATATAATTTTGTAATAAAATGTCGTTTTGAATTTATTGATCACATTTTTTAAATCAATTTTCTTGAATTTGAGTTTATATGAATCTTTTCCAATGACCAATAATCAGTCCAGGGCTGCAGCTAATGATTATTCTCATTATTAATTAATTAATTGATGGATTGTTTTGTCTCTGAAATGTCAGAAAATAATAAAATAAATGAACGTTATCATTTCTGAGTCCTGCACAACGTTCATTTAGCAGCTTGGTTTTAGTCTGTCGGAAAGAGAAGACAGAAAATAAATAAATGAACAATCGTTTTCTGGTTCCAGCTTCTCCTCAATGTAAACTGAAAGTGAAAGTGTCGTGTGTGTGTGTGTGTGTGTGTGTGTGTGCAGGTGTGTCTGTGCACCAGTACAGTTCCTGGTCTGGGTTATGGGATCTGTGCGGCTCAGAGGATCCCTCAGGGAACCTGGATCGGTCCGTTTCAGGGAGTCCCTCTGCTGGTGGACAAACATCAGTCTGGAGCCGTCAGGAACACGCGACACCTGTGGGAGGTAAGTGGAGGCATGTACAGTAGGATTAAGAAATGTTGTCGGTTTACATCCGAAGCATCTTACAGCCTCAACCCGGCTGTGTTAACGTCGTGCAACACAGCAAAGACTCTGTAAAGCCTCATTCAGACAGGATTTATGTCTGTTTATCAGCTCAGACATGCTAACAGGAACATAAAAGGGTTAGGGTGTGTAAATGTGCTGCTGTAACGCCGGCTACAGGCAGGTCCTGCTCTTCTCTTTCACACCTGTTTTTACACCATGTTTGTTCAGTTTGTCAAATAGTCGTCATTGAAAGTCTGCTGAATCAGCCGTTAGTGTGTAACATGGATGCACAAACAATCATCACTGGATTACTGAAGAGAAGTTGATTACTTTCAGTCTGATTTCTAAGTGGATTTATGGAGATAATGATGTCCTCAGGAAGTGTACGTCACACTGATTTCATGTCCGTGTGTTCAGCTTTGACTCTGAGAAGGATCTTTGACTCATGCAGTAACTTTGCTTCACCTTCAGCTGAGTGTCTATGACACATCGCATCCTGTCACTTCTCCAGGTTGAAAATTAAATGTAGACACAAGTGTTACTTTATTTTTGGCTTCACCGTGTTTGTGTGTGTGTGTGTGTGTGTGTGTCTGTGTGTGTGTGTGTTAGTGTGTGTGTGTCTGTGTGTGTGTGTGGTTGTGGTCAGCCTCATGTCACCCATCAGCCCATTGATCAGAGCAGATTGTATTTACATACAGTGGCAGGAGAAAGTCAATGTGGCAGTTATAAACAGCTGCATTAGCATGAGAGAGAGTGAGAGATGCTGGGAGACGGAGAGATAGATGAGTCCCTCGTGGCTGAGCTGGTAAAGGTCAGTCAGACGTCGGTTGACCGGACATCAGTCTCTGCTGTTGACCGCAGCAGGACACCAGGAGGAGGAGGAGGAGGAGGAGGGGCAGGAGGAGGAGGGGGGGTGGGGTCAGAGGTCAGAGTTTGGGGAGGAGCAGGGAGCTCGTCACGTCAGGATTTGTGCTTCAAACGGAGAACGTGAAAGAGTTGAGTTCATTGGCAAAATATGTTTTGAAAATATGTTTTTATTGGTTCATACAGATTGTCCAGTAAGTGATTGACAGTTCTCACCTGTCAATCATATATTAAAGGAGTATTTCACTGATTTATCATTTCAATTCCTAAAACATCATTAGACCCACAATGGACGAATTTAAACGACTACACTTGTCTATTTTCTGCAGGCTGTGTGACATAAAAATCTAAATATTTCTGTCATTTAATAAACTAAATCCGTCTGTATTGATGATAATGATAACAGCTGCTAGTTGAAGCATATATTTAGTGACTTACTTACTTTCTTTACTGTCCTGAGAAAGGAGGGAAAGGACAGAAAGAAAAAAACACAACATAAATAAAGCAGCAAAAACAAATAACGGGAAAGATGAAATATCAAACTGATATCAGTGTGTTTTACTTACTGGTCTGTTTATTCATTTTATGAGTCCAGTATTCAGCCTCCTTTTAGTCTGATTTAAAAAACGTTGTGTTTGGACCAGGCTGCGACTCAAACCTGCGACCCTCTGTGGGGTCTCAAGCCAACCTTTGAAGCCCTCTACCCTGGACTAACGCTGATCTGATCACCTGGTTCTAACCGTCGGCAGATTATCGGCTGCTGGCCTTAAACCGGTCATTAGGCCTATTGATGAAGAAGCTTTACACACAGATCCTATTAAACCTCACTGGTTGTTAAACTCGCTTATTGATGCCCCCCAAAACAGGAAGAGATGTGTGTCCTATAGCCAATCAGGGAGCTTGTGTCATGTTGTCTATGGTGTCCAGGAAGGGCCAGTTTTAATTAAGACACTTGCTGCTACGTCCGGGTGGACCAGCAGAGGATTCTCTGGTGCTGCAGTATTTCACAGCTGGACAGATTGATCTTCTAGGAGGCAGAAGTCCGTGTTGGAGTCGAGTTCATGGAGGGAAAACTGTTGACCTGCAGCTTCATCGCTGCTTCTGTTCTGTGTTAAAGACAAACGGATCTAAACACAAACATTACGTCAACGTCAGCGATGTCGTTTCTGATTCCTGAGCCCAAACACCGAATCTGAGCCGATGTTTTAAAAACTAGAATCAGTGGATTAATCCATCCGTCAATCAGCAGGTAAAAAACAGCAAACAGCTCCTGGTTTCTCTGCAATTTATAAACTTAATCATTAATTGATTTATGGGGATAATAATCTATATTTCTGGTAATAAAAATAATTGATAGTTGAAGCAGTTGGTTATTTATTATTATTGTTAATTAACAGTAAAAAAATGTCTTAAGGACCATGTTGGTTTTGAAATGTGTGAAATAAATAAAGTTAATTAATTTACTTAAATTATTATTTTCTTATGTATTCCACTCAAAACATTTATATAATAATATAATATAATAATATTTATTATTATTATTATTATTATTATATTATTTCTGTTATTAGTTTATTTAATAGGGGACAGTGCAATTTAAAAAAACACAGGATTACATACAGTTAAAAAATTAGCCAGAAGGTTTTCATCTGTAGTCCGGTGGTCATGATGTAAAGAGGCAAAATGTACACATACATATACAATATATATATATATATATATATATATATATATATATATATATATATATATATATATATATATACAATATAATAAACACTTACTATAAACATATGACAACATCTCAACAGGCTGATGTTGCTGGAGGTGTTGACACATTTTCAGTTGTTGTTGATGTTTTCTTCTTGTTCCTGTCGTTCTCGTCTTTGAACGCACCTTCAGTCTCACTTTAATGGATGCAGTGACGTAGAAACCTGAAGCCTGCGCTGATAATTATTTCTAAAATCAGACATATCAAACATATCTCGAGTCTTTAAAGTTATTATCCAAGAACATTTAATAAATTTTATCCTTCAGATTATTCAGGAAAATAAAGAAGGAAGTAATGAAAGACACAAGGAAGCACAAAGAGGGAGAAATATGAATTATCAGTGACGATGTTTGAGTTCACATCATGTTAAATAATCTCAGGCGTCACATGAATGCTGCAGGAAAACTAGAAAGCATCACAATCTCAAAACAGTATTTTACTTCAGGACTGTAGGAAATGACAGTTGTTTGTTAAAGGAAGAGAAGGCAGTTTCTCATTGTCTCTCGGCCCAGATTTTCCCGAGGATTCGAACCTGTGACCTCTCGCTCTGAACATTGAGGCCGTCTTGATTGAAAAGAATTTGCAGTAAAAACAGCAGAAAGCTTTCCTGATGTCACGGCTCTGACCTCGTCCTCCGGGGTTTTACGGGAGTTTTCTTTTGGACAGATCTCCGACTGGACGAGCTGTCAGCGCGTGAGTCCGTGAAAACAGCCTCGAACATCATAACATCAGAGCAGCAAAGAAAGGAAAACTTCAGCTGCACAGTTTGAGGCAAAATATTGTGTTAGTGTGGGACGCTGATGAGACACATGAGGATTCAGAAAATTCCAAAACGCCTGTTGGTGTCTCGGCTTTTTGCATCATAAAACTTAAAACTGTTTTCTTAATACGGTTGGTGTAGCTGAACCCATCAGTCTGTTGTGTGTCTGTCAGTCTGTTGTGTGTCTGTCCATCAGCGTGTCTGTTGTGTGTCTGTCAGTCTGTTGTGTGTCTGTCCGTCAGCGTGTCTGTTGTCGTATTCGCTGCAGACGTCTTATTGATGCGTGTTTGCAGTGGTTTGTGGTCAAAGCATCCAGTAAAGGCCTTGTAATGTTTTTCTGAGTGATGTCATTATGTAATGTTTGTGCTGCTGTCTGAATTCTGGCTCTGATCGTCGTTGACATCATCGCTGCGGTTACGTCAACCGTAAATGTCTTTATGTTAAATCACACGTTGTGCGTCTCTCTTTCTTGGATCTCAGTGAAGCGTTTGAGCTTTTGATTGATGGATTTATGGATTAAAGCGGGAATGACCACACTGATGCAAGACGATAGAGGGATGCCTTCAAAGCCCCTGAAAACGTGGTATTTTTCTCTAGCATTCAATAGTCAGTTTACCCCTGAGCCCCCGACACAACGGCGATTCGGAAAAGGTTGCATGTTCCTGCCATGACAAATCAAGTTTTCACGCACGGGAAAGGGGCGAAATCCCCTCCCGAAGAGTGGCATGAATAACTAATATAAAATAAACGATGTGTTCCACGCGGCTCGGGACCTGATGATAATTCAGTTGAACATAAACTGGAGAGTTTTGTTTTTGAACATCAGCTGTTGTTTATCATGGAAAAGCTGAACTTTCGGTTTATTTGAAACGACGTGAAGTGTTTTCCCACTTTATCCACTTTAAAAGTGTCTGTTCACATCTTCTATCACCTCGTTCACTTCAGCAGTACGAGTGATTTCTTAGAGGTCCTCTTAATAAATTCCCACTGCACTGAAGGTCAAGTAAAGGCACATCACATGATGATATTTCAAAACCTCCTGAACGGTGTACATGACGAGTATTTCTCGTTGTGTTACTGAGTGTTCACTTGCTGCTGTTTGATATCCTCGACCGGTTCAGTTTTGTGGTTCTTACTTCACCATGTTTGGTGTTGTGAGATGTTTCATGTTACCACCCTTCACTATGGGCACAGTTTGATATGCAGATGATCTCATACTTCCCTCGGGCCTGTTTCTCAGTCCAGTCATCCTTAAACCTTTCTTTTCTTTGTATCGGTTAGTTTTGAACATTTTACTTCATCAACTGGAGTTTCTACTTTCCACAACAACAGCTGAAAATAAATGAAGTAAAACAGTATGAGGGAAAACTCTGTCGTCAACACGGCGTCCTCCTGTCCAAAATGCCCCTGAACGCATCTCCAGTCTCCAACATGGTGAAGACACATTCAAGTCAGCGATTTGAGGCGTTTTTCTTGGCTACAGATGCAGCGTTGCAGTGTTATCTTTTGTAAGTTTGTTTGTTAAAAAGCGAAACCGTCTGCTGCACCAGAAAGCGGCCGACGGTCCGGTGATGTTTGGTTAAACCCACTCGGTGAGTCGGGTTCATTTCTCTGCTCTGTGTGACATCACCCTGAAGGCATGGTAACCACGGGGGTTCGAGAACAAAGCCTGAGGTTTCCACCAGGACCTTCATGTTTGAATAACACAGTGTGTGTGTGTGTGTGTGTGTGTGTGTGTGTGTGTTAGAGCTGCTGGTTGTTTCCTGCGTTGGTGCCTGTAGAGTCTTTACATGCTGCGATGAGCAAACAGTACAAATAATTAATGTTCATCTTATTATCACAAACAAACATCACATGTCCTCATCGTGTCTTTCTGTCCTACGTGTGCTCTTCTGCTCTTCTTTAATCTCTCTTTTAACTTCCTCATCGGGAACTTCAGACTGTGACTTTTAGTCTAATAGTTGTCCGACCGCGTTTAAACATGTCGTGTAACAAATGCAGAAAGAGAGAAGTTCAAACTCTTTCTTTCTCGTCATCTTGAAGTCGGTGTGAATGTTTCTATATTTGGAAACTTGTGAACGGTTGTACACAGGTGGAAAGGTGTGGAGATGCTGATCCACCATCCAAAAAGCAGCCAATGCCTGAAGCTCAGCAGGTAGATCAGGAAGTAAAGTGACTGCAGTGTTGGTGGATGTTGGTGGAGTGGGTCTTGGTGCCTCCTGTGGTGGTGTCGGTGGTGTCGGTGCGTCATGCTCTGCTGCTCCTCGCCCGTCCTCCATGTTGTGTGAGAAAGCAGCTTTCTGCCTGCGGACGGGATCTGATCTGGCTGCCGGTGACGCTGAGGTGGATCAGAGTCGGTTATCCAAATATTATCTGTTTCTCTGAACGATTATTACCCCTCTGATTTATGAATCTGCTCGCTGAAAACACAGTTTCAGATGGTGAAGCTGCTGCTGCTGGATGTGCGGAGGCCCAGACTGTTGCTCTTGGGCATCGCGGCGGCGGCGGCGGTGATGGCAGCAGAGTTTATGAGGCTTACAGCTGAAAAATAGACTCCTCAACGACAGGTTGTGTTTAATAAGACTGAAAGATGTGGAGACTGAACACCAGACAGGATGAATGAGCAGGACTGCGGCTGTATTTTGGTTTTATTTAACTTTCATTCAACTGGACGATGAACTCACTCTGCTGGTTACAGAAGTGACAACAGTGTGCTTTGTCTCAGATATCAGCTGATGTGTTGTCTCGTCCCCGTTTTCAGTGGAAACAATCAGTGAACGTCACCGACTGATCATCAGCTTTTACGTTGATGTGTTCAACTTATTTCCAGCAGCAGCAGCGTGTGGAGTCGTGTTTGACTAGAAATACGAAAGAAACAAAACTCTTCCTGTTGCAATAACACAATATAAACATTATAATACTGTACATGTACCGTACATATATGAGCCTGACATGTTCACATTGGACATGTTTGCAGTTTAGCTAACACGTCATTCGTCCTCCTTCAAGCTCTGCTGCTTCTTCTTCATGAGGTGTTTACATTATTTGGTGAGATTAGGAGAAGAAGTAAGATGTGGAGGAGGAGGAGGAGACGTGGTGAGATAAGGTGGAGGAGGAGGCTGATGAAGAGGGCAGATAACAGTAGAATTAGTAGAGTTTCATTGATTAGCTGTAGAACAGAAGCGTGCGAGCATTGATCGGCTCTCAGGAACAGTTTTACAGGATTTGGACTGAAAAAGAGGAAGAAGAAAACAACTGTGTGTTGTGTAGAAGAAGAAGAAGAGACGCAGCAGACGGACAGACGGACAGTCTGACAGTCGGACACTGATATCGTCTCTTACAGCTGACGGTGAATCAGACGATTACCGAGCAGCCGATGAGTTGAAGAGAAGAACTTTAATGAGTTAATAACCAAAAACACGTCATCTAATGTTTTACTCATGTAGAAGCTTCAGCCTGCAGAATATTTTATACTTTACATCAAGCATTTCTAAATAATGTTTTATGAACTCATTGGTTATAATTGATTTTAATGCAGTACATCTTTTATTTTTTTCCACGTTGTTCGTGTTATATGGAAACACAGACTTTTATTTTTTTAACGTCTTCTAGATTTGATTTCTGCGCCAGCGTTTGAATCGACTCCAGCAGTGAAGCGTTGGACATCCTGCCGTTACAACCAGAAACTTTTGGGAAATATTTCACAACATTTAGATCATTTCAAATGTGAAATTCAGCATATTTTCCATCTGTTGACACACGAGCAGACGGCTGCAAACACATCGTCTGCTGAGGTCGTTTTAGTGAATATACCTTCAATCACTACGTTCTAGTTTAATCATAGCTTAAATACTTCAGGGGGAAATATTGATGTTTTATTGTTTTATTTGACTGGGACGATGCTCATTGGTTGGTTTAATAGTTTATCCAGGACAACTTAAAATCTTATATAATTCATTTTACACAACATAATTAATACGGACCAATCAGAAGGCACACCGAGTGATTTCTCTAAATGAAAACTGAAGGACCGTTTGAGATGTTTTGGTGTTAAAAAGCTTCTGACACACTCCTGTATGTTTCTGTGTGTGAGAAAGTGTCGTAACACCTTCGGAGTAGATAACACGCAGCTGCATTAGTGACTTATTGACACACACACACGTCACACACTCAGTGATAAACACGTTTAACACACACACGCTTGTCATGTACACATCGTCCTCTGATGGCGAGGCAGCCATTTACATGCCAGCGTTGGTACGGAGCAGCAGTTAAGTGTCTTTAACTGATAACTGAACCACATTCCTGTCTGGAAACACACACACACACACACACACACACACACACACACACACACACACTCACAGCTGTTGGGTGACGTTGTCCAGGTCATAAAGAGTGTGATCAGTTTTTAAGCTTCAATACGTTGACAGAAAAACAAGCAAACACAGCAAAACGTATAATAAGAAAGACATAAAAACACATTACATACACACGTCGATGTGAGATCAAATGCAAAATAAAAACAAAAAGTCTTTAAAATACGGTAAAATACTGTATGTACAATATATACAGTATGTACAGTAACAGTTTAATAATTGGATGTTTCTACAGTTTCTACAGTAAACAGGGTTTCTTTGTTTTAATGAACCTGAGTAATTAAGAAGGAAGTCCTGTAATATTTTTATATTTATTTTAAAAAGTGCAACATATAAAACACAATAAGATGTTAATCAGACAATTATTAAAACTATTAATAAGACGTAAACATAAGACATGAAGGTGATCACTAGAATATCACGAGGGACAAATGATGCTGGTTGGTGTTCGGTAGTCACAGCATGGCTGGTTTTAGATGGAATATCCCTTTAACACTGCTCAGCCTCAGGGTGAAACTAAAGGGTAAGTTACAAGTTAAGTTAAGTTAAGTTAAGTTAAAGGTTAAGTTAAAGGGTAAGTTAAGTTAAAGGGTAAGTTAAGTTAAAGGGTAAGTTAAGTTAAAGGGTAAGTTAAGGTTAAGTTAAGTTAAGTTAAGTTAAGTTAAGTTAAGTTAAGTTAAGTTAAGTTAAGGTTGGTGTTAGACATGTAGTGGTTGTAGTTCAGGAAATGAATGTAAGTCAAAGTAACGAGATGAGAACAGAGCAGTAAGTAAAGTACTGACAGCTGAGAGAGCTGTAATCCACCCTCTTAAAACACACAGGCTGTGTGTGTGTGTGTCTGTGTGTGTGTGTGTGTATGGTGTGTGTGTGTGTGTGTGTGTATGGTGTGTGTGTGTGTGTGTGTGTGCGTGTGTGTTAATCCTCTCTTACTTCAGCTCTTCTGGTTCTTGTAAATGTAAAGAGGCACGTTAGACTCTCCGTCTTCAGCTTCAGTAAAAAGTTAAAGTAAATAATCTCATTCTCTACTTTCTGTGACCTTCATCAGACTTTAAAAGATAAAAAAATCATTTTAATAGAAAGTAAATCCTGATTTCTATTTAATATCATCTTTAGAGAAATCATTTATAATAAAAATAATAATAAAAAAGTTAACATTTAACGGATACATGACAACATTTTACAGGCTGGTTCTTTATTTTAGACATTATAAACGTATTCATCTCTTTTAACAGACACTAAAATGCTGCTTGTGATGTTAATGCTGCATCGATCCAACAACATGAAAACCTTCTTCTGTACTGATCGAGGCTCAGACGGAGACGTTGTGCTTTACTGATAGTACATATATATGTT
Source organism: Pampus argenteus (assembly GCA_036937835.1). NCBI lineage: Eukaryota > Metazoa > Chordata > Actinopteri > Scombriformes > Stromateidae > Pampus > Pampus argenteus. The sequence continues at coordinate 24,454,541 of CM072867.1, read as the reverse complement.
GAACTATATGAATGAGAGCTGCAACAATCTGCAGAGAAATGTAGTTTAATAATCGATCAATCATTTTTTCATTTTTTAAATGCCACAAATTTATCTGGTTTCATCTTAACAAATGTGAGAAATTAATACGTTTTCATACGTGACAAGTAAACACAATAATTGGTGATTTTCATCATTTTCTGACTTTTCATTGATAAAACAAGGAGACATAATAACAGAATTAATTTAATTTAATTATTCCTCTGATTTACTGCTTTTCTCTGATATGAACAGAAACTGAATATCTAACAAAACATTTGAAGACGTCACACTGGATTTAATTTATGACATCTTGTAAACAAAGTGATTATCAAGAAAATAATCGATAATGAGAATAATCCTCATCTGCAGCTAAAACCGCGGCGAGGTTCCTTCGAGCAGCGTTCAGTATGATGTGTGGTCTCTGCTGAAACGGCCGTTTTTCATCTATAATTTATGAAGCTTTAAGAAACTGAAGCCGTGCTGGAAAAACGATTGTTGTGCTCGTATAGAAAAATGACAGGCGGAGCAGTGACGTTCAGCCTGGCAGTGTTTGCAACATTTTCGAGCTGTTCAACTAAACAACGCGTTATATTCGGCCGTTTGTCTTGCAGATGGAATTTTGTAGCGATGGATTCGATAAACACAGACTGTGAAAACGTCTTTGACAGAACAGCAACAAGCTAGAAACCAGCTGCTGGTCGGAGAGGCTCAAACTGCAGCCAGCAGAGAGTCACACAGGTGCTTCTGTTGATGAGGACATGATGTCTCATTTATAATAAGTTATCTACATGATACATGAGCAGCTGTACTAAAGCTCAGCCAGTATTAAACTGATAGTAATACTGACATTTCACACTGAATTAGCTGTTGAACTGCCCTACAGCAACGATAAGGAAGCGTTTCATCTGGTGACACATTCGGTTTGACTCTGACCTGCTTTTCAGAGAAAGGAAACCACAGTTGCACAAAGTAAAGTGGAGCCGGGCGACGCGGGAGGCCGTTAAACGTACTGTGATTTGTTTAAATAGACGTCAGTGACAAATGGCTGCAAGTAACAAAAGCTTTAAACAACAGCAGAGTGCAGGAGTTTGATGAGAGGCTGCAGGGAACATAACACGGCCACATACTGCATGACTGAAACCTAAAACCTCCAACACATCTTCAAACAAAACTCTGAAGATGTCTCACATCATTCCTACAACAGTCCTCCAAGTAAACAGAGCAAGGATGAAGGAAAGGAGGCAGACAGGAGGAGGATCTATGTTTCTACAATATAAGACCACATTTCCCATCAGCCCCTTTTTCCCACTTTACCTGAGGAGAAAACAAACAAGTCCTAACTACTACATACTCATACTACGTATTTGTCAAATACAGTGTTTGTATACAACAGATTGACCCCACTATACATCTCTTACATAATGATGCAAAATCTCATCTGCAACTCGGACAGTAAATCTGAAGATGAGAGGAGCGTCTCCGTCGTCTTCGGTCGGTTTAAAAAGACATTTTATTTATATAAGACGCTTTAGACACGATGCAAAAAGACAAATGTACGTATATATGTTTGTATGTTGATAAAGATCTAAAGGAAAAAATAATTTAAACAGAAAGTCATGAAAATCAATTGAACATACATGTAGACTAATGATACGATTCAGATAAAAGCAGCTGCAGACATTAAAGTGCTTACAAGCAGAGAATAATAAATGAGGCTGTTTCACTTTGATTCTCGCAGTCATTTACAGCATTGATTGTTTGTTGGCTGTATGGACAGCAGAGAGGACCGCTATTGGCTCAGGTCATCACCTTATAAACACACTGAACGCCTCCTCAATACAGTCACACAGCATCACCACAGAGGGATGGATGGATGGAGGGATGGAGGGATGGAGGGATGGATGGAGGGATGGAGGGATGGAGGGATGGATGGAGGGATGGATGGATGGAGGGAGGGATGGATGGATGGATTAATAATGAACACGGAGACGGACGCTGAACGACTTTCACTCTTTTTATCTGTTTTCTGATTCCAACGTCTGGATTTTTCATTTTTAGGTCCAGTAGACGAATTATTGATACTTTGATTTATATCTATAAAAATACAAAGAACCAGAAACTGGAAGCAGGATCAAACAGGAGACTTGAATAAAAATAATAAAAAAAGCATAATAATACGTTGTGGAAAGTAAAACTATGCTGACCTGCTGATAACTGCTGACACACACACATACTACGTGCCGTTCAGGAGTCACATGGTCTAACAAAGTATTTGGTTGTTTCATTCGGAGGACTTTGGGGACAAAGTTTCTCCTTCACAGCAGTCTGGTTGTTAGTTTTTAAATTCTCATGTGTGTGAGGAACAGACCGAATTCATTCGGATCCATTGTGTTAAAATTCACAGCAGTCTGGTTGACGGCTGTGGATATTCGATGCTCTGGACGGACTCTAAATGGAAACTTGTTTGGTTTATGTTTCATGTCCATGCGTCTTGTTTCATGTGATATCTTCCTCTGTCACACAGAAACAGTATTGTTTTAGACCTCAGAAGTTGTTTCTTTATGTCCGAGACGTTGGCAGACGGAGCGATGAGGCTTTTAAGAAGGTGTAAATCAGATTTGTATAAAGTTTAACACCCAGCAGGCCGTAATCACAGCTCCAGCCGGACGGCGGATAAGAGGCGGATGATTTGTTGCTGCGCTTTGTTTAAAACATTTCAAATCAACTCGAGTTATTTCTGTTTTAAACTGAAACATGATCAAACAATTACGTGATGAATCTCCAAAGATGTAAAAAACAGCTTTACAGAGACTTTAGTTCAAGTTATACTTTATATTAAACAGTTTTCCAGTTTGAGGACATTTACTTTATCCAACTAGAAATGAATAATAATACTAGAACTAAAGCTGTTTTCAGCTTTTTGGACTTTTTCTCTAATCTTTGATTTTTGCTGAAATATATAAGATTATCTGGTAATGTTAGGCGGTGTTTTACCATAACGAGGTTAAAACTGTAATAAATAACCTGATCATATCTGGATAATCAATGTCATTTATTATTGTTTTATTACAAAAAGGACAAACTGATCATTTAAGGACACATATATATATATAATACAAGATGAGCTAATGATGAATTCTGTGACCTGGAAACACGTTTATACGGAGAAACTCAAATCACAAATATTCATGTGGTAACAACAACTTTTTTTGATAATCAACTAATTGATTAAATGACTAATTATCAGTTTTCAGCAAAACATTTGATGAAAAATGAAAAACTGATATTTGTGTCTTTCAGATCTACGATGCAGAGGGGACGTTACAGCACTTTATCGACGGTAATGATCCCAGTAAGTCCAGCTGGATGAGGTACATCCGCTGTGCCCGACACTGTGGAGAGCAGAACATGATGGTGGTGCAGTACAGGTAAGACTATACCTCATTTACTAGTTGTTGTAGTGCTTCCAGATGGACTGTTATGAGAGATGAGTACCCTGTGAACATTAAATAAGGCTTTTATTATTTTATAATATATAACGATAATGATTAGGAGGAGGAAGTGATGTCAGAGCCGGGTTCAAACATGGTTTAGCCAGATTTACTTTGCTGCATTCATCACTGGAGCTGAGAGGCAGAAACACGCGTCAGGTGGTCGATGAGGTAGGTAAGGTCGAAAAAAGCATCGATTCAGCTGACAAGGCTGAAGTTTTTGAAGTTTTGGACTCATAATTCAAATAGTTGATGTTGATGATTTGACGGGTCCAGAGTCTCCATCTCTTCTCCTTACTAGCTCGTTCTGTCTTTACACCGTAGTTTGTGCTTCACATGTGAATGTGTGTAATCCTGCTGTCATACATGACCAACATGCAGACCTCATTAGCGCCCTCTAGTGTGTAATAAACCGCCTTTATTAGAACTATTGACAAGTTTAATTTCTATTTATTTAATGCTTACATTCATCAGTCTAATACATCGTGTTGTAACTAACAGATTAACATTAATCTACAGCAGGTTGTAGCTGCTGATGACAAACAAACAGTTTTGGCACATATTAGCATATTTAGCATTTGTTGGGACTTTCTGCTTGGTCCCCTCAGACAGCACCATCTATGATCTGATCGGTTTCTTTCATTGATGAAATGAAATGATGTGAAGATATCTGATTGAATCTCCGCCGACGCTGACTTGTTCTTTTAAAGGTTTATTACAAACAGATCAGCAAATACAGCATCTTTCCAGATTATACATTAAACAATATCACAGTAGGCAGTTAAACAAGGAAGCAAACAGAGTGAATACTGTTGAAATAAAATCATGAACTAAACTGGTTCAGTTCATTCATTCTGATTCAAAACTTAAGTCTTCATAAATGTAATAAACAATGATGAATATAGATTTTAGTTTAGTGACATAGTTATAAGTATAAAACAGTAGAAACCATTGACTCATGCTGGTTATGGGTTTAGGGTTGAATAGAAACTCATCCTCCTGGAATCTGTCCATCTACAATAGTTAAAGAAGATAAACAATGAAGGAAACTGTCAATGAAAACAACAACAACAACAACAACAACAACAAAGAAAATAAAAAAGTTTTCTTCAGTTAAGTCGAAGTTTCTGAAATCGCCACAAATGCGCTTGAAAAAAAAGCATCATGGAGTTGGTTTCTATCCAAAACAGTTTGATTAAATTACATGTTATGTTATGTTATGTTATATGTTATATGTTATGTTATGTTATGCTAATCAGAAATCATCTATATACATTTAAATCTAATTCTGTGCATCAATTAAAACACGTCATTGTTCAGTTTAAAGACTTGTAGTTGATCTTAATTAATTAGAAACAAGTCGATTGATTGATTGATTGATTGATTAGCTATAAAAACGAATAGAAAAATAGAAAAGACATTTCGGGTTAATGTCGACCACCATTTTGAAAGTTAAAACTAAACATATCAGAGACTCCGAGTGTTTCAGCTTTAGTGTTTCTAGATAAATCATTTGTAGATATTTGCACTTTTCCCCAAACAACCAAAACTCAGAGATATTTGTGTTTGTTAAATGTCACATTTCTACATCTTGTCTATCAGTCACGTACTTTTGATTGATAGAAATCTCTCATAAGATGCTACAAGCCTTGTCTTGTGTGGTCTTCTTCACATGTTCCTGTATCCAGTCATTTATTTCTTGCTCGTGTGCTTTCTCGAGGTTATCGATTTCTTTGTATTGAGTAGGAAGTTTATAACTCAAGTTAATCATTTCTTCCTCTTGTTGTTTCTTGAGCCTCTCGAAGTCTTTCTGATATGCTCTGTTCATGGTCAGCTGTTTTATCATGAAATCCCTGTTTTGTTGCTCCTTTTGCTTCATATCTTCCTTTTCCTTGTCGTGCTTTTCCAGCAGAGCTGCAAAGTCTTCTGTGTATTTGTGTCTGAACTCGTTGAAGTCCTCCGCCTGCTTTCTTGCCTCCTCTTCATGTTTCTTCTTCATTTCCTCTACTTTCATCTCAAAGTCGTTTTGTAATTCTCTCCATTGTTTTTCCTCCTGTTCTTTCCTGAGCAGGTCTTCCTCCTTTCTTCTCCGTTCATATTCCTTTCTGTCGTGCTCGTATTCGTGTCTTAGCTTGTTCAGTTGTGTTTGCTCAGCCTGTTTTCTCCGTTGATCCTCGTGACATTGTTTTTCCCACCATTCTTTCTGTTCCTGCTCCCAAGCCTCTCGTTCCTTTTGTATTACTTCTCTGTTCTGCATCAACTTCCTGTCTACGGTTGTCTCATTTTCTGATTCACATTGAATTTTTTTCTCTAAAGATAAACGTTTTTGTTCCCACTGGTGTCGCTGAATTTGTTCCTGCTTCTTCCTCTCTCTTTGCTCTGCTGCTCTTTTTTCCTCTCCTCTTTTTTTCATCTCCTGCTCTTTATTAATGCGTTCCTCCTTTTGTTTGAGTGCTTTGTCTCTCTCGGCTCTTTCTTGTTCAATTTTTTTCTTTTTCACTTGCATTTCTTCTTCATGTTTTCGTTCCAGGTCTCTCTTCTGTCTCTGTATCTCTTCTTCTTTCTCTTTCAGTATCCTTTTCATTTCCTTTTGTATGGCAGCCTCTGCTTCTTGGAACATATGTGAAGTGTAGTAGCCGCCACCGTTTTTCCTCACCAGTGACTCAACCTTGGCCAGCAGCTGCTTGACCTGTGCACGGTTGTTTTGCTCATTATTATTGAAGACCTGGTATCTTCCTCCACATTCAGTTGTCAGTTTTTTGACAAAGTCTTCGCTGTCTTCTTCTATGTAACTCTCAATTGTTTGCTTTCTAAGATCATCTCCTCTGGTGAAAATGATGATGATGAAGTCTTGTGACTTCTTGCCAAAAAACTTCTTGATCAGCTCCACAGTGTCTTTTTCCTCCTGTGTACAGCGACCGATCTGCAGCACCAGTAAGAACACGTGAGGACCAGGAGCCAACATGCTGACGCATTTCACAAGCTCCTGTTGAACTTCATCATTGGACAGAGTTGTGTCAAACAAGCCGGGAGTGTCGACAACAACAACAGGCCGGCCATCAATCTCTCCTTCTGCTTTTCTGCAAAGCTTGGTCACCGACCTTAGGCTGGCTTTAGAATAAAAATAGTCTTCCCCCAAAATGGTGTTTGCAGTTGCACTCTTCCCGCTGCCAGTCTTCCCGATCAGCACCATCCTGAGAGGTTTTTTATGACTTGCCAGATGTGTTTCCAGTTTGGAAACACATCTTGCAACCTTATTCAGCCGAGGCTTGGCCATCATGTCCTTTGTGAAGCCTCTGGATCCCACAGCTCTCATGTTTTCCACAGTATCTAACATATCAGAGACCTGCTGCTTGTTCTCGGTGTTGAGAACAAAAGATCTTCCTCCACAGCTCTGAATGAGCTCCTGGATGTCTTTGTTCCTTCTTACCAAGTCACCAACAGCTGCAGCTGTAGGATCAGAGTCCACAGTGAACAGAATCATGGTGAAGTCATTGACTCGAGAGCTGAACGTGTCCTGGATGGTCTTTAACTCTCCCTTGTCTTCATCAGTGAGGGCATTCACAGGTAGGACCAGGACGAAGGCATGGACGCCCTCAGGACCACAGAGAGAGATACACCTGAACGATTCCTCCATCACCTCCTCCTGAGGTTTTCCATACAAGGCAGGCAGCTCCACCAGGGAAACCCGACGTCCACACACCTCTCCCTGATGTTTAACACACTCTCGTGAGATGGCACCATACTTTCTTTGTCCCAGAATGGCGTTTGCTGCTGAAGTCTTCCCAACTCCAAATCTTCCACAGAGTACCAGGTTCAGAGAAGGTCTTGGTTTTGGTTTTCCATATGTCAGTGTCTCTGTCTCGTTGCACATGAGACCAGCCTCTTCAGAACAATTTAGATATCGTCCCCGGTTGTCGCTCACTATCTTCTCCATTTTTTCCATCAGTGCTTGAGGATCACAGTCAACAAATTCTCTTGTATCAAAGTTGATTATATGCTGTCTTTGACCGCAGTCTTGGACGAGTTGGGTCACTGAGTAATTCTGTGTCGTGTCATTTCGTGTAGTGACGACCATCGAGTGTTCGAAAGCATCTTGACCAAACAAACTTAGGATGAACTTCAGTGTTTTTCTGTCCTCCTCTGTAAAATCAGAAGGCCTCACTAACAACAGCAGGACGTTTGGTCCGGGGAGACAGTTGGCAACACACTTCTTCATCTCATGTCGCACTTTGTCCACACGCAGATTGAAGATGTCTGCTGTTTTCACAACGGTTATGGGCATTTTCCTCCACTCACCATGGGCGATAGGTTTCCTGGAAATAGTCGGATAAGATACGTCTATCTTCCCAGTGATGTAGTTGCTTAGTGTCGTCTTTTCATTTTGACTCTTTCCAAACATCACAATCCTGAGTTGAGATGCTGTAGAAAAACAAAAACATCATAAATATTGCTATAACAGCAGCATTATCATTATAATATAATGTCTGTATTTCTATTTCATCCCAGTATATTTTAAAGATTACTTTTTACACACAATATGTGTGTTGTTGGATAAAATCCCTGAACCTGCTTTAACTCCTGCCTCAGTGTTATCTGGTGCTGCAGTCAATCAAACACATGCAAGCACACATTCCTGGTGGATTACTTTGTAACGTGAAGGGCACATTAGTACTGTTAACTTTATGTTTGTGCAATGGAAGATAAAATTATTACCGCTGTGATAACTTTCCAGAGTTGTCTCAGAGTATTAAATACATAGATCTGTTACCTGTGAAGTACTTTGAGTATTTTTAACACGAGAGGCTGCGTTAAGAGATTGGAAAACTGTTTTAGTCCTGAGTGTTTGCCAGACTTACCACGCGCTGCAGGTCCTGGTCTTGCCATAATTTCATATCAGGGGAAACTTGGATGTGTTTGTGTCTATAGAAAGAAAAACAATGCAAAATGATATTTTACACTTCTGTGTTTCAGTACGTTGCATAATTACTGTATGTTCCTCAGATAATCACAGATACGCTGGATAATTCAGACGTTGCAGTGGAAAATGTTTGATAACTGCATGTGTATTAATTATTAATTAAGTGTCCAATATATATATTTTATTTGAACAACTGCCAACTGTCAATCGCATTATGCTATTTTTGTCTTTCTAATAAACATACAGTTTTTACCGACATAACAGAGAGATAATCATCAAATATCAGACTGTAAAATATCTTAATAATGAATATATTTCAAAATACTGGAGTTTTTACGGTACTGATATTATGTTATATTTTATTTGTCTCAATTTTATTTGAACTGAAAAAAAAAGAGCTGAAAGCTGAAAAAGTTTCAGCCTAAAGTTTCTGATTCTGGGATTGAACTCACAACCTTTCTGTAAAGAGCAACACACTTATTTAGCCTGACCAGACCTCTTCTTGTTAGGGCTGTGTAGGCGTGTACAGACTGTTTGGTTAACATCTTCCTCATTCTCCTGGTAGTGCAGGAAGTAAACCTGTATCATTCCTATCAGTACACAGGTGCCGTCATGTGATTCCCAGCATTGCTCCACTCGCCTTCAGTTTGAGTAGATGGGTCCTTTAAATTCAGGTCTATCAAAGTATAGTGTGGTTAAAGGTATTTTCTTCCTGTAATTACAAATGTTATGCAGCCATTCAAGTTTGTTACTGAGTAAATATAATCACAGTTTTGATTGATTGATTGATCAATCGATTGCTCTTCCTGGTGTGTAGTTATATGAGCTGTTCTTTCATGACTTGGCAGGATGTTCAAAGTATACGTACAGTTTCTGTATAGTATTATTTTACAGTACCAAATGTGTTTAGTATTATGCTTGCCTAAAGCAAAAAAGTAAAAGTACAACATAAGCATGTAGTATGAATGTACCTTAAATACACAAACCTTAATCTAAACGACTTTAATATAATATGAACAAATGTCCCTAAATTTAAAGATAAAATAATATTTCTTGTAGGCGGTTTTCTATATTTTTCCCTCTAATTAGTCTTAAAATGCTTAAAAATGCTGCAGTGAAGTTGCTGTTTTATTTTTTATAGCGTGTAACGTGTCAATCATCAGTATAATGTTTTATTTCTAATAACTACGAACTGTGATTCTGGTTCATCTGATCACGTCTGACACGCCTCAGTTTACAACATATTAGATCAGTAGTTACATACATATGATACATATGTTGAATTTACTCACCAGGTGAATCCTTATGCTGTCACGCTCCCTCAGAGATCATAAATGAAAGCACCAGCTTGCATGTAAATCAGCTCGACAACCGTCTTGTCAGATTTGGAGGGCGGGACTCTGCTCCGGTACGACAACAATCACACTGACTCACAGGCTGATGTCTCAACATTATTCAGGCTAAACATGTTTAAAAGTCTGAGGTCAGAGTGGTTCGTTAATATTATCTCAAGCCAAAGACCAAAACCGCAACAGACTCGTCCTTTTTCTGGATTCTTTTCTGTCATCTGTCCATCTTTATCTTTTCCATCTTTCTCCCTCTTTATGTGCCTTGACAGTTGATAAATGGTTCAGTTCAGCTACCAGTTTTATCTTTAGATACGTATGTGCTTTCCATCTTTTCATACACTATATAAACAACCATACATACACAATCACACAAACTTACTTCTGTTTTAGTGAGGATGCTCATTAACATAATGAACTGTGTACTTATAGGTTTGTTGTGTTGTAATGTTTACTATACTCCAGGACCTGCTGATGAAATGTGTTTATCTAGTGAACGGCAGGAAAAATAAATCCCTGCTAAATAAAATTAAATAAATTAAATAAAAAACAGACCTTTGAAGGTCTTCCCTCCCTGTAAAAGTACTACACACACTGATAAACACATCTACATTGTACATATACACATACATGATCTAACATCCTCAACACACGGTAGCATCACAAAACAACAGTCAGTGTTGTCAGTAAAGAAGGAAACCAGCAGGACTCGTCCGTATCCTGCTGATGTAATACGACTCTTGCAGCCATAGAGATGTTGTTGTTTGTTGTTTTGTTGTTTGTTGTCTTGTTGTAACACACAGTAACTAACTTCTCTACATGTAATTAGAAATAAATTGTCAATAAAACACAAATCATCAAATTTGAAAATAACACATTTTATCTCAGGTTTTGACTAATTTATTATGAACGTTTACGTATACAAACCTAATGTAGTCCAATCCAGCAGCTCTTCAATAAATCCTTATTTTAATTTCACTTCCTATGATCATCTCTGAGGCTAAAGTTAGTTTGTGCTACATCTTGTTGAATATATATATATATATATATATATATATATATATATATATATATACATACATACATTGTTTACTGCACATTTGGAGAAAGTCTTTATAATGAAAGATCTTCAGGTGATACACATCAGCCAACACTGTTTCTCAACCACATGCTTGTCTGAGTGTTGAAATCAGTGGCGGTAAGTGATTCCTGAGGTTTCCTGGCACTCTGCCGAGTCTCGCTTCGTGTTGACCGGTGACGTCTTCAGGCTGACTTGTGGTGGGGGATCATATTCTCTTATATATTGTATATTTGGACCTGCCTCAAGTAATCTGTCGATTATTTTCTTGATTAATTGATTAGTTGTTTTGTCTATAAAATGTTTGAAAATGTGCAACCTCAAAATGTTCCAACCAACCACAGCACACATATGCCTTTGCTGTCATAATACTAAAAAAAAAAAAAAAGTACATTTAATATTAATATTTACATTTTAATATCACATTTAAGAAGCTAGAACAAGAAACGTGGACTTAAAATAACTCAAATATTTCGTGATTTATTTTCTGTCTGGTTAAAGTCATTTATACTGTAGGTCTACATTTACATACCATAGGTCTACATATACATACCTCTACATGTTCAAATCACCTTTTTAATGATGTATTTATGAAATCTATATGTTTCAATATGACCACCTGTGGTTTGTAGGATCATCTAGATTATGTCAGTAGTACGTCAACCTTCACACATCAGCTCAATGCGAGAAAAAACCGTAAAGATTGAAACACTTTATTCATAATTTTTTTACAAGAAACGACACAATATATCTGCAGACTGTACAGAGGAGCAAAATGAACAATTAAGGCATCTCATCTTGTATAAAATATAGTATTAAACTTCTGTAATTATAAGTCTTTATAATGATATATATAACTGAACAAAAAAACTGTGTGTAATAATTAAATGATAAAATATACATTCCTTGTGAAACAAAAATAAATATGATTAAATGCTTTTATACCTTGTTTCTGTCAGGTTTTACAGTTCATTGTTTGTTGTAATGTCTCAACTTTGTGTAAAACGTTTAACAGGAAAATGTCAGAATTAAGGTTTTATTTGATTTATTTGAGTTGCAGATTAACAGCTGAATAATATGCACAAAGTTCAAATTAATGGACTGACGATTACACAGAAGTTTCAGACATTTGCACTTGAAATGATCACACTGTGTTTTTGTTATTTATATGTCAGACATTGGTTCGATAATCTCACAGTTTTGCTGCTGAAACTGAAGCATCTCATAAGATGCTACACGTCTTGTCTTCTGTGGCTTTTTTCACATGTTTCTGTATCCACTCGTGTATTTCATTCTCATGCATTTTCTTTAGCTCATTGATTTCTTTCTCCAGATTTTCTTTGTCGTGGAAACAAAGTGCCAGTTTCAGCTCATTAATATCTTGTTCTTGTCTTTTCTTTAGCTTATCGAAGTCTGTCTGATACGTTTTGTTTCTGCTCAGCTGCCTTATCATGAAGTCGTCTTGTTGTTGTTGCTTCTCCTTCATCGCCTTCATTTCCTCTTCATACTTTTCTACCTCCGCTGATGCATCCTTGGTATATCTGTGTTTGAATTCATTGCATTCTTCAGCTTGCCTTCTGGCCTCCTCTTCATTTTTCCTCCTTATTTCCTCCAGTTTCTTCTTATGATTGTCGTGTACTTCTTTCCATTGTCTTTCCTCTTGTTCTCTTCTGATTCGATCGTTTTCTTTCCTTCTGTTTTCATATTTTTCTATTTCCTGCTCATATTCTTCTCTGAGCTTTTTAAGTCGTGTTTGCTCCTCCTGTCGTCTCTGTTCTTCTTCTTGATAACGTTTTTCCCACCATTCCCTTCTTTCCTGCTCCCAAGCCTCTTGTTCTTTTCTTATCTCCTCTCTACTCCGTATTGATAACATCCTGTCCGCATGTGCCTTTGTTTTAGATCCATATTTTATTTTTTTTTCCAGAGTTTCAACTTTTCGTTCCCACTCGTGTCGTTGTGATTCCTCGTGCCTTATCATGTTCCTTTCTTCTTCTTCCCTCTTTGCTCGTTCCCTCTTCCTCTTCTCTTGCTCCTTCCTAATGTCTTCCTCCTTGTCTTTGATCAGTTTGGCTTGTTTTGCTATTTCTTGTTTAAATTTGGGTATTAGCTCTGCCAATTTATTTTTCTGCACTTGCATTTCTTCTTCATGTTTTCGTTCCAGGTCTCTCTTCTGTCTCTGTATCTCTTCTTCTTTCTCTTTCAGTATCCTTTTCATTTCCTTTTGTATGGCAGCCTCTGCTTCTTGGAACATATCTGAAGTGTAGTAGCCGCCACCATTTTTCCTCACCAGTGACTCAACCTTGGCCAGCAGCTGCTTGACCTGTGCACGGTTGTTTTGCTCATTATTATTGAAGACCTGGTATCTTCCTCCACATTCAGTTGTCAGTTTTTTGACAAAGTCTTCGCTGTCTTCTTCTATGTAACTCTCAATTGTTTGCTTTCTAAGATCATCTCCTCTGGTGAAAATGATGATGATGAAGTCTTGTGACTTCTTGCCAAAAAACTTCTTGATCAGCTCCACGGTGTCTTTTTCCTCCTGTGTACAGCGACCAATCTTCAGCACCAGTAAGAACACGTGAGGACCAGGAGCCAACATGCTGACGCATTTCACAAGCTCCTGTTGAACTTCATCATTGGACAGAGTTGTGTCAAACAAGCCGGGAGTGTCGACAACAACGACAGGCCGGCCGTCAATCTCTATCTCTGCTTTTTGGCATTGTTTCGTCACTGCCTTTAGGCTGACTTTGGATCTAAAATGCTCTTGGCCCAAAATGGTGTTTGCAGTCGCGCTCTTTCCACAGCCAGTCTTCCCGATCAGTGCCATCCTGATACACTCCTTCCTATGTACCATCCTGAAACACTCTCTAGATAATCTCTGATATTCATAACCTGACTTTTTGTAAGAAGAAACACTTGTTGTCGACCGATTCAGCCGAGGCTTGGTAGTCATTTCCTTTGTGAAACCTCTGGATCCCACAACTCTCATCTTTTCCACAGTGTCCAACACCTTGGAGACCTGCTGCTTGTCGTTGACGTTGAAGATAACGTATCGTTCAGCGCAGCTGCGACAGAGCTTCTGGATGTCTCTGTTTTCCTGGATAAACCTCATAACCTCTGGAAAGTTAGGATCAGAGTCCACAGTGAACAGAATCATGGTAAAGTCATTGACTCGAGAGCTGAACATGTCCTGGATGGTCTTTAACTCTCCCTTGTCTTCATCAGTGAGGGCATCCACAGGTAGGACCAGGACGAAGGCATGGACGCCCTCAGGACCACAGAGAGAGATACACCTGAACGATTCCTTCCTTGCTGCCTCCAGAGGTTTTTCATACAAGGCAGGCAGCTCCACCAGGGAAACCCGACGTCCACACACCTCTCCCTGATGTTTAACACACTCTGAGTTGCCAGGTGGACCAAACTTTCTTTGTCCCAGAATGGCGTTTGCTGCTGAAGTCTTCCATGCTACAGATCTCCCACACAGTACCAGGTTCAGAGGAGGTCTGGGTTTTGGTTTTGCACCTTCAGGCGCTACCATGAGATCACTCTTTTCTGTAAAGATGAGATATCGTCCCCTGTTTTCACTCACTATGTTTTCCATCTTTTCCATCAATTCTTCACGATCGTTTTCGAGAAGAGCTGTTTCATCAGAATTGATTGTGTGCTGCCTTTGACCGCAGTCTTGGATGAGTCGGTTCACTGAGGAATTCAATCCCCTGTCATTTTGTGTAGTGATGACCATCGAGTGTTTAAACGCATCTCGTCCAAAGAAATCCAAGATTAACATCAGTGTTTCTTTGTCCTGCTTGGTGAAATCAGACGGTCTCACCGAAAGTAGTAAGACATTCGGTCCTGGAGGACAGATGGTGACGTACGTCTTCATCTCGTGTCTCACTTTGTCCACAGGCATACTGAAGACGTCTGCTGTTTTCACTACTGTGAATGGTTTTCTCCTCCACTCGCCGATGATATGTGCACATTGTTTGGACGTCTTTGGATGAAGGGAATCTTGTTTTCCTGTGAGGAGGTTGCATAGTGTTTTCTTTTCATTGGGACTTTTTCCGAAGATCACAATCCTGAGTTCAGATGCTGTGAATCAAGAACAAAAGCATTAAATAGCAAATAAATCCATTAATATAAAAATATAGTTTTATTTCAGCTGCCCAGTTTTTATGTTGGAGGTAGATTATGTCCATCTTTGCTGTCTGAATAACATCAGTATGTATTCTTCTGAATGCAAACCTCATTTGGGAACATTTGGGAACTGTTTCATGATCTATAGCAGTAATTTTTGTTGGTAGGTGAGATTTGTCCATCTTCAGTTTTCTTGGATTTAGGTTAAATATTACAGTCTCAAAATTGTCCTTTCCAGAGGGACTGAATATTAATTTCAGAGTGGAAAAAAAATCATTTACCATCATAATTTCAATCATTTTAAAGATGCTATAATCACATCTAAATCTTGCTGCGTTTCTTCCTGTTTGAGTTTCAGTAACGTCTTCCTCCTGACTGACAGACCAGATCTATGACATGAATGAAGTCTTACTAGTTGACGGTTTCGCCATCTTGTGTGAGAGAAATTCCCCGTAAGAAGCTTGAAGGTGACACCTGTTGAGAAAACCAAAACTATAACTATAAAACCGAGAGGGGAAGGAAATAAAAACTATTATTCAAGCTGTACTTTCCAGAAACAATTACTCATTCACTTTAACACATTTCACTACATAAACTATATATTAAATTGCATAAAATATATTAAATATCCTACATGCTTCACCAATTATACTTAATTTAAAATACATTTATTATTTTTTTTCTTTTATAAAATATTGAAAATTATTGTATGAATTCTATGAACATCATCATATGTAAAAAAGAATAAAAACATTAATTTAAAACATTTATAAACATTTTTCACAGACATGAATAACTTAAATTAAGCATAATTAAAAGCATTTTAAACGAATCATGAAAACAGAGAATTTGCTTTTAATTCTTGTTATTGATGTTTTTGTTTTCATTTATTTTCATCATTTCCTCGTCACGTAGTCAAACATTATGAAGTCCTGTCTGATCACCAGGTCTGAACCTGAACGTATGTGTTTAATACTTTTGATTATTTATCGTTTCGTCTACTCACCAGATAAAAGTTCACTCGTTGTCAAATCAAACGTCCAAAGTAGAATCAACTCAAAACTATCAACGATGAATCAACAGTGTGGGCGGGGCTGCAGGACTCAACACATTCATTTTCCCTGATGTCATTGCACAAGTATGACAGCAATGTGAGGCGCCCTGCAAGTCTTTGGCTGACTTATAAACTGCTCATGACTCATTTTTTAGGCTTTTAGTTGAAGCTCGTTATAGATGAATCAATAGATCATCTAGTGTGATTGAGAGTTTGAGGTTAAATGCTTAAATTTGGAAACAAACTTGACTAAAACTTCACTCTAACACATTAACCAAGGCGCGACATGTGACGCTAACGGGTTAAGTGATGTTGAGAGCAGGTTCATGTGGACAGAAGACATAAACAAAGTGAAGACGGATATAAACTCAAACTTGGAAAGCACCAAAACTGAAATGAAACTGCAGGTGTGAGTCTGTTTGATTTCCTGTCAAGGCTCAGAAAAACCGGACGAACTCGTCCACACCAGGATGCAGCCGCAGATAAATACATGACGACCTGACACACGCGTGACAGCAGGGTCAAACGCTGTCGGTAAAACTTCATGAGTTTAAAGTTCTTATTGCCTCTTCAGTTGAAGAGCAATTTAAAACCTCGAGAAAGAGTTTGACTTCAACTTCCTTTACGAGTCGATAATGAAAACGAGCTCATTTCCAGACATCGTTTCGGATATTATTCAAAGTCTTATTCAAGCTCCAGCGTGTCCTGTTGCTTAATTTCCTTCTTCTTTGGGTTAGAACGTGGTTTTTGGGCCTCTTCAGTGTTTTTGAATTGGACCTAAATGTTAAGTCTGATTTTAAAAAAATAAAATGACTTTCTTCTGGCGCTTTAATGAAACTTTTGAATGAAGTCATTTTGGTGGCCGAGGCCTCAAATACCAGAAAATGTCGAGAACAGACCGAACAAAGTGAAACGTGAGAACTGGATTTATGTCAGCATGATGTTTAAAAAATATGCCTGTAGACACGTTATTCTACCTCGTAAGGTATTTTGGGTATGTTTGATTTATAACCCTGCGTTGTCCGGATGAGCCAGAATGTATGTTGTTATTTAAAAGCTGATAATAAAGTTTTGTGGGGTTTTTTGTTGCTTTGTATGAAAACAAAGTGAAAGATCAGAGAGCTGACGATGCGGCGTCCCGCTGATCTGCCAGACGGACGGTTTTAACCTCAGCCACGCCGCTGTAAGGCAGCAGGGGTTTTTATTTTTCATACCTGGGAGCCCATTGGGTGTGTTTGATTTATAGCACAGCCCCGTCTGAATGCAGCAGCGTGTATGTATTAAACACATAGATTTGTTTTAAATACATACAAGCTGCTGCATGTTTGTGGGCCCCTCTCTCTCTTTTTATCCTGGGAGGTCATCGGGTATGTTTGATTTATAGCCTGGTCCCTCCTGGCCGTGTTTTCACATGGGTCCACACCACCCCACCCCTCCCCCGGTGTGGAAAGAATTAATAAAACACACACACACACACACACACACAGATCTTCAGCAGGCTCAGTTTAACTTGAACTGTTCTCCTCAAATATTTCAGGATCTTTATCAGTATTTTCTGATTAATTATGAGCTTGTGGCTCATTTTTGTGCCAGAAAACGTAACGCATTGAAAACCCCTCGGGGTAAACACACTCACACTGTTCCTACACGATGCTGAAACGTACACTGTTACATTACATTTAACTGTTTAACTATTCGGCAGTAGTTAAAATATTAAACACCACCCGTATGGTTGGTTGTGTTGACAGATTTGAAACACAATGTGCTTTCTATTATACTGACATTAAAAAGGCAGCTATAATTTAAATGAAATCTCGTTTTTTTTTTTTGCACAGTAAGTTGTTATCTCGAGCGAAAAGCAATTTGTTTTCTAGCTCAAAGAACCGGCGACCTCTTAGCTGCGTTCGGTCCGTCCGACACCCTGCTGGGAGGAAACATGTGAGAGCGTTTTAAACGTAGTTCGGCTGGATATGAATCTGTGGAGTTTGCTCATGTTGTTAGAATGATGTTTTTGGGTGGATGAGGTGTTGTTTTAGTGGTGGTGTGACCCGGGAACTGTCAGCTCACTGGCTGCGTGTCACACAGTCATTAGTTGGTCTGAAGAGAATGAGAGACACCAGATATTTCCCATAAATCATTTGGGTTTGGTCAGATGTGAAATCGTGCTGTTATCAAATGGGAGTTAATTTCCAAAACATCAGACCTGGACAGAGTCAGGGACACGTCACGCTGTCCCCGTCTGGAGGACGGATGAGGGTGACGTCAGACAGTCGGTCTGCTCAGTGAGCTGCACAAACGCCTACCGGCCAGATCGTTGAGAGGTTAACTGTGAATGTTAGAAGGAGGTTTGTAGGAGTCCTGATCGGTTCTGAACATGTTGATATGTAGATAAAAAAAGTAAAAATATGGAGGGTTATATTTAACATGAAGTCATTCTCTTATAATCACATTATTTATGTTATTAAATAATTATTATTATTATTTAAGTTCTGAATAGTTTTGATTCTCTGCACTGAATCAGATAAAAAAGAGGTTTTATATTTTTTATTTGATGTTTTTATTATTAACTTGATTTGAAATTTAAAGATTTCTCTTTTTAAATACCATCATGAATTGAACCAATGCTGTGGTTGTTGTGGTGTGTTTTTGTTTGTTTATTATTTTGTTTTGTTTTGTATTGTTAAGTATTTTTGGGGGATATTTAATGTTTTGTGCTGCAGTAACACTGAGCTCAAGAAATATTTAGGGGGAAAATAAATCTTCTATTGTTTTATTTTATCTTGAACCTGCTCCTTGACTTGTTGTTGTTGTTGTTGTTGTTATTTATATTGTTCTTTACATTTTATTTCTTCTCTGTGATGTAATATTTTCTGGATGTATTCATGACGTATAACTGCAGCGCTTCACTCTGATATAATGATGTCTGTTTAGACGTTGTGTGTCTGTATTTGTTGTCGCTGCATCTCTCGCTCCAGAGAGCCTCTGATCTGGATCCATATCAATCACTGAATCAATCACTGAATCAATCACTGAATCAATGTCAGGACTTTTGCTTTGTTCTTCATAGTATAATAATAGTAAAATCTTACCACCCATTTTAAACTGTATGTGTGTTAATATTTTATTGCAGGTCGTGCATCTTCTACCGAGCGTGCATGGACATCCCCAGAGGAACGGAGCTGCTGGTCTGGTACAACGACTCCTACACTTCCTTCTTTGGCATCCCGCTGCAGTGCATCGCTCAGGATGAAAACTGTGAGAAACACTGCTGGCTTTTCCTTTCTTCTTAATTTACTGTTTGTTTTTGTCTCTATGTTGGATTTCTCCCTGCATGATCGACTTTGAAGGATGTAGAATTACACTTTCTCCTCTTTAACTCCATCAGATCATAAATGCTTCTAAAATCATCATCTGACATAAACACAAATGTATATAATATAGAAAGAGGCTTTATGTTCAGCATTGACTCCTGCTGTCTGTCCTCTAACGTGAAATATGAGACATGTTGTAGATTCAACTCTTCTGTCTGATGACAGGCGTGTTTTATATCTGATGACAGAACATGTGAACGTATGGAGCAGCTTAAATCAGTCTGAATGAGACAAATACAATCAAAGAGTCGTTTACTGAACAACAACACAGTTAAATATGTTTTAAGTAAAAACAGAGGTGGGTGTGTGTGGGTGGGAGTAGGAGAGGAAAGAAGGAAGGAAGGAAGGAAGGAAGGAAGGAAGGAAGGAAGGAAAGAAGGAAAGAAGGATAGAAGGAAAGAAGGAAGGACAGAAGGATAGAAGGAAGGAAGGAAGGAAAGAAGGAAGGAAGGAAGGAAAGAAGGAAAGAAGGATAGAAGGAAAGAAGGAAGGACAGAAGGATAGAAGGATAGAAGGAAGGAAGGAAGGAAGGAAGGACAGAAGGAAAGACACACGGCGCTCTTCTGTTCCTGACTGACTTCATCTCTGAATGAGCTTTTTAACAGAAACTTAACTTTTATTTTACGAAGTGAATAATTAAACAGATAAATCTAAAACACGTCTCTGTTTTGAAGATGAACTACAACATAATTAATAATGAAAATAATAAAAACATAATTTTTGAATCTATATAATTGATAATTATAGAAGCAGTTCTTATATGATTGATGAGTGTTTGCTATAATGTGTGTTTATTTTTATTATCAGTTAATCTTTTGAGTATTTTTTAAAATTAGTTTTTAGTTGTTTATTCTAGAAAATGTCTGAAGATCTTTAATGAACATATAATTCATAAAATTCTTAAAAACAATTGATCAATCAGCAAAATAGTTGATTAATTTTCTCTTGATCAACTAATTGATTAATCGTTTCATCATTGCAGCTTTACAGAAGTCAAACTGTGTTTTTATTCCAGTCTTTTTTTTCTTCCTCCGTCTCCTTCTTTCTTTCCGTTTGTCTCGTACTCGTCCGTCTTCTCTTCTTCTTTGTCATTAATGTGTTTCTGTTTACATCTCTAGTTTAAAAAAAAACCTAAAACATAATAAAACATAATAAAACATAAAAGAGTTTTAATCTGAGGAATCTAAATTGAAATGAAATAAATTAAAGTTCATCTTTCACAGAGTCGCAGTGAAATGAGATCGTGCTGATTGCAAAATAGAGAGTTTGGCCACACACACACACACACACACACACACACACACACATTACTATGTTTATGAGGACCTTTTGTGACTGACATGAACTCCTGGAGACACGTTCGTGATCCTCAGAGGATGAACCCTAATGGTGATCCTTTCACCAGCAGGTCAAAGCACTACAGTTCATGACAGTCTAAAACTAACTGATGTCTGTCAGCCTCAGCTGTACTAATATAGTAAGAAATGGAAAACCAGCATTACGACTGTTTTACAAACAGTTGTCGATGTTTCGATGTTTTCTGTGATTTATATTCCTACAGCTCACAAACCAAGAACTGGATAACCAGGAACATTCATCCATCCATCATCATGTTACATGTCCTGCAGATTAAAGATAATGTGGATTTATTTCTGTCTGGCTCCGTCCGTTGTATTAAAACATTGTGGAAAAGTCAGAATAAATAAATCACTAACTCGTATGAGAAACCACTAATTCACTTTACAAAGTGAGTTTTAGCTTTAACAGTCTCCTTTCACCCACTTTCACTTCCTCTAGTGAACGAGGAACGTCTGAGTTTTTAATGTTACATATTATTATTGACCTTAAAGTAGCTGCACATACATTTAACTTTATAAATCTAGACATCTAAATAAGCAAAATCTAATTTTTCTACAGCATTAAAATAGATAATAAATCCCTGTTTTAGCTGCTAATAAAGAGTCTCATCATGATGCAGTGATCCAGTGATCCAGTGATCCAGTGATCCAGTGATCCAGTGATGCAGTGATCCAGTGATCCAGTGATCCAGTGATGCAGTGATCCAGTGATCCAGTGATCCAGTGATCCAGTGATCTATCAGGGAGACACTGCATCATTTGACGAATGTAAAACTGAAGTAAAAGAAACCTGAATGTCCTCAGTTTCAGATGATTTACATGTCTCTCTCCAGACGAAGGCAGTTGGTCCTCAAAAGTACAGATGTAGAAAACACACACACACACACACACACACACACATACACACACACACACACACACACACACACACACACACTGGCGAACAAAGACGGGAGGATTTGCTTTCGTTCCACCCTGCAGTGAAAAAAGTTTGTTCACATCCAAATGAAATAAAATTAGATTACACTACAAACTGAACGCCAGCAGCTCTGCTTTAAATTAGAGACGTTTGCCACTAACTTTATTTACTAACCGTATTTGGGTTTTTCGTGGCATCGTTATCTGCTGGCGGCGGCCACGAAGCAAACCGCTGCACTGGAGACGGCAGGACTGTGGCTTCATGTCCTTCATGTCCTTCATGTCCTTCATGTCCTTCATGTCCTTCATGTCCTCACGGCTCACGTTTTGACTTCTTTGTTTTACGTTTGGAGCTGACCAGTAGAGTCACAGTTTATTCATCTTTTTAATATTACAGTTGTGTGATTTGCAGTCTGGATCGTGACTGTTGGTCCGTTCAGCACGATGATTTCAGCTTGTTATCTGCAACATGAAAGCTGTTAGCAACATGTTGGTTAAAGAACGGTCACACAACAGGAAGTAATAAATGAGCCAAACCCTCGTATACGTAGAGTTCAAATGAGTAAAAAGTTAATTCATGTTTGATATAAAGAATGTGCAGCAAATATGGAAATATGAAAATATGGACATTAACAATGCAGAATTTAAAATACTTTGCAAATGTTTTGTGAGGAAGGAAAAGCTTCAGTCGGGCCTCCAGAGGACAACAGTCAGTGTAAACACAACATGTTCGTTTACAAGAAAACTCCACAGTTAAAATAATCAAGATGAAGTTAGAAAAAAAAGAAAAACTTTTACAACAGATCATTCAAGTAAATTAAAATACACACACATACACACACACACACACACACACACACACACACACACACACATTAAAGACGGACAGAGAACACATCAGAGCCAAACCACACGCCAACACACAACAAAGAAAACACACACACTCTCCAAACACACACAGACACACGACCACACTATCAAAGCACACACACCCTGTGGTTGTTTACTCATGCACGTTCCATCCAATCACAGCCTGTCGGCTTGACGCTGCGCAGCCCAGCCGCCGCCTAACAACAACAACATGTGGACCGCCAGAAAAGGAAAAATCACTTCGGGGGGGGGGCTCCTCTTCATCGTTTCTTCCTCTTCATCGTTTTTTTTTCATCGTACTCTTCCTGCTCTTCTTCTCCTGCCTGTAACACCTTTACCTCCTCACCTCCTGCCTCCTTTACTGCGTCTCCTCCAGCACGTAGAGATAAAGATAAAGAGGAGAATAGAATAGAAAAAGAGAGAAGTGGGGACAGAAGAGGAGGAATAAGGGGAGGAGAAGAGAGAAGACAACAGGATGAGAAGGAGGAAGGAGAGAAGGAAAGGAGACAAGCAGCCAGACTGAGGCCTTGAGTTCACGGCTGCAGTAAACTGCTTCATATTTACTCCTCTTCTTTATTTGACATATTATTATTACCATTATTGTAATAGCCGATATTGATTTTATAAGACTTTATTATCATTATTGATTAATAACAAAGCTTTGGCAACATAATCTGAACTGTACTTCATACCAGTAAAGAGAAAGACAGAGATACTCCAACTTTAATAAGTTAAAGTTTATTGACTTTAATATCTCAAAACATCTATAAATGTAAAATATCATCTTAGATCACGAGTCAGATGAAGCTGACTCAAACTTTCACGGGTCTCCAGCCGTTTAGCTTCACGTCGCTTCGCTCTTATAAAGTAAGAAAACACAAACTCTGCAATGTTCCAAACTGCATCTGCATAATTTTCTCATTTTGATGATGCATTTCATGCACAGTCCAAACTATTGACATGCATTTTTTGTATATGCGATGTTTGTAGCAAAATGAATTAAGTGTGGGCGAGCAGCACGTAACGCGGCCGTCAATAGCGCCGTCGGGCAACTTACAAATGGTGTAATTATCTCCTCATAAGGTTATTAGAGGATCAATGGAGCCTGGTGGCCTGTTGGCAGAGGTGAGCTGATGAAAGATGGAAAATGGTTATGACGACTGACTGCAGAGGTGGAGCACAGCAGAGAGAGAGAGAGAGAGAGAGAGAGAGAGGCTCAGTGTTTATGTGATGTATGCAGACAAAAAGACACGAAGAAAGGAAAGAAAGAAGAAGATTCAAGACTCCTGTAGGAGAAGAAACCATGTGTGGCAGAAACACGAGTACAACCACCCGTCATGGATATTCGACTGACATGGAGGCGAGCATTGAAAGACTCCTCCTGTCATTACGGGAGCAGAGACACGTTGAGGACTCAACGTTGTCCAGAACGTGGACGTGCTTCACATGCAGCTGTTGTTGATCTGTCATCCACCTTGCTGGGTGATGATATTTCTCATGTTTCTCATTGTGAATGCCTGAAACATCCAGATGTACTGTGGATATTTTGGCAGGAAAATGATGTGTTTGACTGGTACGTTTAAAGTAGTAATAAACAGAAACTGGAGCAACTTGCCCCACACAGTCGAGCTCCACAAGTCTTCCCAACTACAGGATGGACGTTGTCCTCCATATGAGCCTCTTTCTGATCTGCTAATGTATTTTAAGTCTGGTGAAGAGAAAGAAATCAGAACTTAAAGTTCATTGTTGGTAGTGAATGAAGTGAAAACTCCCGGATGAGTCAGATGATTTGACTTCCTGCCAGTCCACATGCCACATTTTACAAAATGAAGAGAAGCCTCCTCAGTGAGTTAGAGTAAAACGAGCCATCCTAATGTCATTTCAAACGTAAGGTTACTGAGTCCAGTCTGAATACTGGGTCAAGTGAGGACAGCTGGTATCACGTATTTCCTTTTACTGTCACTTTACTCGTCTGTTTTATTCACCAGCAACACATCTGTATCATAAATCGTCTCATCTTATCTGCTTAATACATTTATCTTCCCTGCTTCTATGCTAAAAGCACTTATCAAGACAGAAAACCTCATGAAACTAATATGAGCTCTAAATCTGAAGAGAATGACCCAGAGGATGAATGCACCGTGTGATTAAAGTACGAATAAAAAGGCTCCACGCAGCAGAACCAGGAGCTGCAGCTTGCTGCGGGCGAACCAGGCGACTCTGGCTGTCTGTTTTCAACACAACCGCAACAAAAAGACGAGATTCCCAAAGGTCCGTGAAAGCCTTGAACGCTTGTGAATCTCGTAAAACTGAACTGGAAAGTACCCCAGAAGTCCTTGAATTTGATGTTCAAGAAAGAAAGAAACTAGAAGACCACCTCAAACCACAAATATCGTTATTTTAATCGTCACCAATTTGGACAGTTCAGTTGTACACAAAGCTCAAAAGCACTGTGGTTTTATCTTCACCTTCTCTTCTGTTTTTTCCTCCCTCAGGTGATCTTTGATTCTGTCTTTCTTGGTGGTAATTGTCTTGAAATCGTTTTTTTTTCTCTCCAGTAAACGTCCCAGCCACGGTGATGGAGGCCATGACCAGGCAAGAATCCCTCCAACCCTTCAGCAAGAATGGCAAACCTTCATCTTCTTCATCTTCCTCCTCCTCCACCCCCTCCACATCGCTCCTGCGCTCCATGGTCTTCCCCCACGCCCCTTGCCCTAGGAGTTTCTCTCTGTTGGACAAGGTCGGGGTCGCCGTCCAGTCAGACTCCAGTTTCAGCCAGTTGGGGTCAAAGAATCAGCGAGTCCTGGCGAGCCCGACCTCCACCAGCCAGCTGAGCAGTGAGTTCAGTGACTGGCACCTGTGGAAGTGTGGCCAGTGCTTTAAAACCTTCACCCAGAGGATCCTGCTGCAGATGCACGTCTGTCCGCAGAACCCTGACAGGTAAGACGAACTCTAAAGTCTCAACACGAGAGTCGAAGGTTGTGTCATCTGTTTATAACTGTTGACTCTTGACTTGACTTCAATACACAACGTGTAAGTGATAACGAGTCTGGATAAATTGTTGTTTGTGGGTTAAAGTATCTCTAACTAGGATTAATCCCTTAAAGTCCCGACTGCGTTATATATATATATATATACAACGTTGGTAACAGTCCTTTGATGCATGTGGTCTAATCGAGCTAGTTACAAGACTTCTGATGGTTTAGATTTTTACACCCTTGTGTGTAAAATGTGTATAAAATGTGTATTTTTTTGTAATACAGCCAAGAATACTACTAATGGACGAACCATTAACTTTATGAACATGACACAGCGTTCAGAGGAAGCCGGCAAACCAGACGTTTAGCTCTTATTTATGACTTTGGTTGTCTCATCATTACACTATTTGTGGTGTGTGACAGAAAGTGAGAGTTTGTGTTAAGACTGAAGAGAGTGTAAAAGTGTTTGAGTGTGTATAACATCTGCCAACTTAATTATACACAGTGTGGATGGAGGAAGACTGTGTGTATGTGTGTGTGTGTGTGTGTGTGTCAGGGTGGGGGGACGGAGGATGTATTGGAAATTTTTTGCTTAGCTTTATTTTTTGCGGCGGGAGTCAGAGCTGCGTATAAATCAGCGCTGTGCGTCAGTGAGAAATACCTCGCCTTACGGTGACGGGGCCAGGAAAACAGATGCCACTTATTCAATAAACTAATACTCATAGGGAAGAAAAATGTGGGCTGGATATGGAGGGAGGAGGGAGGGTCGATGTGGAGCTGCCTGTCAATAGGAAGGTTTTATGGGACAGAGGAGCAGATAAAATTCAGCTGAACAAGCCAAACGGTCCTGAGTCCCGGAGCTGTAGAGCCTCATTGTACCTCAGTGGACTCGGGTTAGACCAGTGTACCATCACAGCAACACCCCGACCCCTTCTCTACCCCCAACCAGGCAGTGTGTTTCCTACCAGCAATGATTTAAATCAGCTAAAGAGCCTCCAGTTCAACCCCGTGTTGTCAATCGAAGACTCAGATTTTATTTTTCTGCTGCGTCATGTCGACAGAGGATCAGATGATGAAACAATGACAATCTGAAAGGCTTAAAAAAGTCATATGACTATAGAAGTTCTTCAGGTGCAGCTGTGGTATTTTCACTTTGTTTTACGATTATTTCACAAGCATTCAAACAACCAAAGCACCCATGAGTACAACGTCTGACCTCAACTGTTAAATCTACAACACTGCAGACGTTACATATTCATTTCTTTGCAGAAATCAATATTTTGCTCTAACATTAGTGTACTTCTTTGTGTAGTCGTCTTGTTCTTGGAGTTCTGTAGTTGGTACCGAACCTTTAGGAGGTTGTTGTGGTCATAGAGGTGATAATTGGGGTCCTGTAGGTGGCTGACCACCATCATCACAACACCAAATGAATTAATGTTGTCCAGTAGACGGGACACTGAGCCCTGAACCTGCTCAGGAGGTTTGTGGTGTATCAACACCTCACTGAGACATAATGTTGGGTTTTCCTTTAATTAGTCGCCCATCGGTGAATCCCTGAAGAGACGGGAAGCCAGTATAGCTGTTCTCTCACCTCTCTATTCCCTCTCTCTGTGTTTCTCTCCCTTCATACATATTTATTGATGTTTAGTTGATGGGAACCTTTGGAGCTGAAGACTGATGACTCTTTATATCAGCTTAAAAAAACACCACACGCCTCTCAGCTCCGTCTCTTTCGGGTTTGTTGGTTTTTTTTCTGCTGACTGTTTCTTTTTCTGAACTTTTTCTTTTTCCGTGTCATTTTTTCCCCCTTTGTGTCATTTCAACAAAATCCATCACCAGAGGAGCAGTGTGTTTACGCCCATGAGGCCTTGGAAGTGCTTTCGATCCAGTTTTAAACTGGTGTCGGGATGCAGGATACTGTTTAAGTTTTGTGTTGGCGATGAGTGATGAATCAGGGGAACAAAATGAAACATAAATGGACTGAGTTTCCACTTATAGGTTTGACATATAACAAAAGCAATGCAGTCTAAACCACAGCAATGAACTAAATTAATAACCACTGCTTTGTGATTGATGTGTTTACAGCACCAGTGTTTAAAAGAGTCATTAGTGCTTTTAGTGAAAATGGACTATTTTTGCATTTTGATCTCTGAAGTCGACAACTCAGGTCTCATTCTGGAAATTGATGCCATGTATGAATAAATCAAGTGTGTATATACGAATATAATCGTGCATGTATGTCAGACGACAGAAAGTTTACGGCTGATTGAAAGTGTGCAACTTTATGGAAGAATTAAATGTTAAAGTTGTCATTTGTTTTAGTGCCTTGTCCATGATTTGGCTGCAGCACAAGTCACATATTTATCAGTATTACTCGTGAATAATTATAATTAAACATTTAACTGTTTTCATGTTTCCAGCGTTGAGGAGTCGGATAATTTTCAGCTTTTGTAACGTGACGTATTTCTGAGTGAAACTGAGCAGACGCTGCAGAGGACCGTCGGCTCCACACACACCTCACCTGTCAGACCAGGAGGAGAATGAACTCTTTGACACGTTTGACTCACGATATGACTCATGATATGACTCAGATCACAACGGTCAAGTGCGTTTTTTTATGATGAGCGAGGTTAGCTATTTGACCTAAATCACATGTGATTGGATCTTTTCATGTATACACCCGCTCAACACGATGAGTCATCCTCTCATTTCTCTTCTTTACAGGAAGATAAATGAGAGGATTAAAAAAACTCAAAAATGTTTTTTTAAACACATATTTGGCATTTAACGAGAGATAACTGATGAGACAGATTGGATTAGATTCCTTGGAAAACGTATTTTTTATTTCAGTATGTTTTAACCTCATTTGAAGACGTGAACACGTGTTTGAGGCCGTTTAGTGTCGAGGTTGATGTTTGGAGCTGCAGAAGACTACTAATGAGTTCAGTCTTAATTAGCCACTTACCTTTCAATTAATTAATCTGGATTTATTTATTGAAGCAGATGTGAACCATCAGAGTCTGAATCTCTACAAGCTTGTATTTCTGATGAAGGTCGTCTGTCTGAAGGATCCAATGACCAGTTTAATCCAATCAGCCTTCAGCGATGAACGATGTGTTTTCCTGTTGGATCGTCTGGAAGTTTTTAGATCAGTCGAAGGTTCATTTAGAGCTCTGTGAGTTGAGAAAAAAACACAATTAACTCAAAATGTTTGCATGTTGGGCTCAAACACGACTGTTTGTCTCTGTTGCTAAACATTTGACATTTTCTGAGATTTATCACCCAACAGTGTGGACGTATATTTGCATTTAACACTAACACAGATGTGCGTTGTCCCTGCCGGACACACAGATGTGTTGAAAAATGACTTTTTCTTTTTCTCAGTGTGTAGCCACAGGAGTAACAAATAACGATCCATCACCATGATGGACGGGCTTTTAGAAATTCCTCCAGTCTATTTTTATCTGTCAGGTTCACCGCTATAATTCAGGTTTACTTTGTGGTACATCAGCATTTGAACAGTTCAGTCTGTTTGCTGCTGGTGGTAAAGATTCAGAGTTTCCAGTGTCAGTTGCTGTTAACTTTAAGCTCAATGATCAGATGATCAGATGTTACCATCCGCAGCAGTTTATCCGTGTTATTGCCTTCATTTGATGCCACTCAGTCACATTAACATGTCAGTTAAACCAAAAGCAGGATTACAACTGCCAGTGAATGCACCATTAAACAAATTAGTAAAAGTCTTTTCTCTTTAATAACTACGATTATCTTGAACTGCACTACCCATAATCCACAGCCTCAAAAACAAACAACAACAGAAACACCACTGAGTGTGTTGATGTGATATCGGCTGTTTGCTCGGTTTTTGTTCTGGGCTCATTTGATGAGTCCAACTGGCTGATGAGAGGACATTATGTGAGCTTTCTGCTTTATTAGGTAGGTCAATATACTGTAGTCAAACAAAGGAGGGGCGGGGCCACAGACAGGAGGATGATGGGGGGGGGGGCGAGGACAAAGACAACAAGTAAATAGACTTAAAGCAACAATAACATTTCGTATATTTGCGTGCAGGTCTGCTACTGATTGTATGTGTACTTGTAGCATGTCTGCACACATACATACAGTATATGTGTGTGCTTCTGAGTGTGCGTGTTCAGAGAGCCATTGATTGTGTATTGACGAGGCGGGAGCAGTGATTTATAGCTGCTGGTCTCGGGGGGGAATAATGTCTTTATAGGAGGCGGACAGAGGACTCGTCCTCACTGTGCAGATATAACTCCATATGGATTAGACCGACTCCATACGGGTCAATCAGCACACTTCACTCTGCATCACTGCTCGCTGCAAACACACACAGATCCACTCAGGAAACGAGAACGCGACCTGCCGAAGGTCTGGGTGTGAAAAAAAACCCGAAAAATTACAAAAAAAGCCTTATTCTATAAATAACTGAGTCTGTTACACTCAGTATGAGGAAAATGAAGTTTGTTTTGTGTTGGAAACAGGTGAAATGATGTAAGAAGCATGTTGGAGTTGTCTTATTTGTTTTATTAAATATAACAGTTGAGTTTAACATTGCTTGATCGGATCTTTTAATCAGTTATTGCTATAATTACTGATCACAATAATAATGATCCATTTTATTCAGAACAGCTTTACGTGATTAATACGTCAAAAGTCTCAACGGTGAAATAAATGAAATAACGTTGACGAGTGTAACGAAACACAAACAAGTAGAATAAACTAAAGCGATGAAGTCAGATCGATGCTGCAGGTTATTGATGATAAACATACTAAAAATGGTGTTTAAAACTAAAACTTTTAAAATGTGGCATGTAATATCTGCAGTCTCCTCTCCTGACCACCTTGCTGACCTCTGACCCTCTGCGATGACATAAAGACGCGTATGTGTGCCAAGAGGCTTGGTTCCCATGCGGTCGTAACGGTCGGGGCCGCGAGGAGCCGTTCGGGTCGTTCGCTCTCTTTCAGCAGCTCATGTGTTTCAGGCGTGGACACCGCGACACGTTGACACCGACTCTGTTGCTGTTACCACATGCCGTGTTGAAAGGAGACACGAGGTTTATTGTCCTGAACCGCATTTCACATACGTGTTGAAAATGATTAATTTTATAGATCTCACACACACACACACACACACACACACAGAGGCTAAGTGGGAACAACACGGCAGCCGGGTCAACTCTCACCGTCCGTCCAGACCAAGTGTTATTAGTTTGCATGTGAACCATTCGGAGCATCGGTTTGTGTTTTTGTTAGCCTGTCGTAACGTTGGTCGTGTTGACTCTGAACATATTTGACTGTCAACACACCGTAACACCGTCAGACTGGACGACCGTGTGACGTTAACGGGCACCGAGAGAGATGCTGCTCAGCGTATCTGAGCAGGTCTGTTTCTAGACAGATTCACAGCATCACATGTTTGTCTTCTCACGTCTCTTTACTGAATATTCTGCATTTTATTTCTTCTTATTTTTCTTTCTTTCTTTCTGGACTTTTTCTAATTGAAGGTGGTTGTTGTTGTCAGATTGTGAATTTCTTCTTCTGACTGTTGCCCTCATCTATAACTATCATCCTTTCACTAATCACTAGCATGTACATCATGTATCAGTTTCAGTGTCTTTCGTGTCTTTAGTGTAAAACTTGTTTCTTGTATTTGTAGAGTTTGACTCTCTTGTCACTGTATTAAATATGTGTAGAAGGATCATTTCTGCACAAGAATGTATTTGCATGTGTGCAAATATTTAGGTTTGCATATGCACATACCTGTGTGTGTCTGTGTCTGTGTGTGTCTGTGTGTGTGTGTGTGTGTGTGTCTGTGTGAGAGAGATGGAGGTGTTTATGCTTCACCTCCTCCTCCTTCTCTCTCCACTGTAATAAACAATAACCGGGCATTAATCTCCCGGCCTGCTGCCTTAATAAATAATATCCACACATTCATCAACTTAAACTATTCACAATCAATGCAGCTCTTCATAGAAAACCCACCTAATAAATAGTGGTGCGGCCCGCTGAGGCGTGAACTTATAGACCAGCCGGCTGATAAATGAACCGACCCCCACGGCGAGACGTTTTATGTGGAAAACTGCAAGTGAGAATTTTTCGATTTTATATTACACTATTTTACTCTTATTACAATCTTCTGTGTGTGTGTGTGTGTGTGTGTGTGTGTGTGTGTGGGTACAGTAGGTGTTTGTGATTTATTGGAGCGATGAAGATGTCGGTCTATTTGTTTTATTCTAGTTCTGCAGTGTTTACCTGTTTGTAAGATACTGATGTCACAGTTTTGTCTTGTTGCTTTCAGAATATGAATCTCGGGACTTCGTCCCAGTCGAACTGCTGCACCGACATTTCAACAACTAACAGTGAAACACAAATGACTGAATGAAATGTAACGTGTATGTTTGAATAAATCCCCGTCTGGGATATGAAGATTAGAGCTGTAAGAAAAAACAAACACTTCATATAATTATTAAAAAACTTTTGTGTTTTAAAAGCAGCTTCTCTCTAAGTCGTCGTAGCTGCTGAATAAAACATAAACATACGTTAATAAAGATTTCACTCATAACTGTTCGGCCATTAACAATATTAATGATACTGATGACGATCAATTATCAGACAATGATGATGAAGATATTACAGTGATGATGTCACCGTGTGTAGGTCACATGGATCACTGTGGTGGTGATGATGCTAATGCTAATTGTCAGACTGCTTATTGTCATTTGAAGCAGCTTCGTTAATGGGATCTCAGCCTCTTGATCGGCTCGTTAATGTGATTGACAGAAGACAGACAGCAGCTGATCACCTCGGAGCTCATCAATACACACAGCTGACTGCGCAGTGATCAAACACACAAACAATCTGAAACACAAACTTCGTTTCCACGTTGCTAAGCGGTTGTGGGAGGAGTCAGTATGAAGGAATATGTACATATTAACCAGATATTAATAGAAATGTCACAACTTGTTGACGTGTGTTTATTGGTAAACATTTTACTAAAATCACTGCATGTCTGGATAATACGAGGAAATATCTCCAGTATTCCTATCAGCAGGATAAAAGCTATAAAATGATCACGTGGATGATGCAGGAAGTGAAGAAGTGAAGCTGAACGTAACAATAAGCAGATAAATAGAAACGGTGAGATTAGATCTGCAGCCGTGTGGAAGCAGCAGACACACAACTATTGTTTAGTTGGTTTTTAGCCTGATTCGCTCCCACTGTGAAGACACACACACACACACACACACAAACACACACGCACGCACACACACACACACACACACACACGCACACACACACACACACACACACTCTTCTTTTCTTGTTCTGGTGCTGTCTCTGTCCCACTCTCTCTATCTGCAATTACACACACACACACACTCAGTGATAGATGGTCCAGTCATGATCTAGGTCTGCATTGTTGATGAGGGTCATGCTGCCATGGTTACTGGAGCAGTGTCCGACTCCCCCCGCCTTATGTGTGTGTGTGTGTGTGTGTGTGTGTGTTTACAGACCTTACATCGGGTTACATTGTGGTTCGTTGCGTGTCTGTTTCTGTGTCTTCATGTATGTTTGTATCCCTGGAAGTGCTTTTTGTGTTTTGTATATTTCTGTGTGTTGCCATATTTATGTGTGTGTGCTTGCGTTTATTTGTGTGTGTATGTTTTCTATGTTCATTTGCATTTTTTTTGTCCATTTGTCTTGTTTAGTTCTCAAGTCAAGTTTATTTGTACAGTTTGCCTCACAGCGTTTTATAATTTTATTTTATGATTATAATTTGTAGGACACTGTTTTTTTTCTCAGACTCTCGGCACATATTAGATGTATTACATTGAATATCACATATTAGATGTATTACATTGAATATCACATATTAGATGTATTATATTGAATATCACATATTAGATGTATTATATTGAATATCACATATTAGATGTATTATATTGAATATCACATATTAGATGTATTATATTGAATATCACATATTAAATGTATTATATTGAATATTTTACGTTGTAGGAGGAAGTGCGTCCCTGTCTCACCTATTCAACGGTCATATTGTGTTTTCCTTTGGTTGCCATCGTCACTGAGTCTGTACCTGGTGAGGATCTGTCTCTGCTTTCTGTCTCTGACACCTCTTTCTGGGACCAGATAACATCCTGATCCACTCTCTCTTTTAGTTTCTTCTTTCCAACGTTCTCTGCAGGTTTATTTATGTTGTTGTCTTCATACTTGTTGCCAGTTCTGACAGAACTTTTTTACTAGACTTCACCTGTTTATGACGTCAGGAGCAGCACATTGATTTTTATTTGTTTCCAAATTTCCCAAATATACCACAGAGAAGTCTGTATTAAAGCCTCTCATACCAAAGAGAGTCAATCATGAAATCAATAAGGAAGTGAATATCTTATCATTTTTTGTGGTAACTGGTGTTTTGGGAGGAAGCCAATTAGATTTTTACTCAGTGTGGACGTTAATCTACAGAATAATTTACCTGGACAACCACTGACACAGATGTCACAGTAGTTACTGGGTCTGATGAACGGAGGAAATGAGCCTTTTGTACCACATGTCAGGAGAACATCCTGACTGAAAACGATATCGGTCCTTTTGTCTCTCCTAATGTTTTGCATTTCTTCATTAAATGTGTGATTTGCCCTGTTTTACTGGTGAGATCTGACGGTTTGTCTGTCTCCTTCTCGCCTGTCTCCCTCTCAGGCCGTACCAGTGTGGCCATTGCTCGCTGTCCTTCTCTCAGCCATCAGAGTTGAGAAACCACGTGGTGACACACTCCAGTGACCGACCCTTCAAATGTGGCTATTGCGGCCGGGCGTTCGCCGGTGCCACCACGCTCAACAACCACATCCGCACGCACACCGGAGAGAAGCCGTTCAAGTAAGTAACAGTGAGTACCCCCAAGCCATACAACCCCCAGCCCTCTGCTCCCAGAGCTGGCTGCAGACTGACCAGTTTCACCCACTGACAGCCAGCTAACACCAACTGACATCCTCTTTACTAACACCGTCACTATTTCTAACTTCCTGACACCCACAGATGCTACAGATTTAGAAAACACACACAAAAAAGACATTAATCTGCAGATTAATTGCTACTAATCCACCTACTAATATCATAACAACCACCTAGTGATATCATAACAACCACCTACTGGTGTCATAACAACCACCTACTGATGTCATAACAACCACCTACTGATGTCATAACAACCACCTACTGATGTCATAACGACCACCTACTGATGTCATAACGACCAACTACTGATGTCATAACAACCACCTACTGATGTCATAACAACCACCTACTGATGTCATAACGACCACCTACTGATGTCATAACGACCACCTACTGATGTCATAACAACGACCTACTGATGTCATAACGACCACCTACTGATGTCATAACAACCACCTACTGATATCATAACAACGACCTACTGATATCTTTATGTTAAATCCTGCTGAATCAATGGAAAGAAAACAACAAACAACAACATAAAGCTCAATGATTGATCCTCTCCAGGGGTCAACAGCAGCATGGATTCTTTTTTTAATCTGAAGGGCATTTATTGACCCTATAGACATTAAATTCAATGAGAAATACTCATAATTATCAATTATAAAGATCATTGTTGTTTCAATGGAGTAAACAAACACAGTAAAATGATGGATGAACGAAGTAAAGAAACATTCCTCATTATAACAAAACATCATCTGGTTCAAACTATCACAATAAATTATATGTATATGATATAATAACACTAACAATAATAATAATGTAATAATTATATATTATATAAGTATATAAGTATATAAATAAGTGATTAATGTAGCTGATTTTATCGTTTCCACATTCAACATATTTTAAGTCACTGATAAGTCTTCATGTTTCATAATTGTTATTAAAATAATAATTATTTGTATTTTTATAGCACTTTCTTAAAAAAACCAATCAGTTATTAATTATTATTCTACATATGTATGTATATCCAATGTTTGTTTCCCCTCATAAAAAGCAGGATTTTAATGGGAGCCGATGACCTTTAGGAGATGCAGGTTTCACACTGATTACAGATATTGAATCTCTTTGGCAGCCGCGTATATTTTAATGTTATTAATGTTATTGTTTGTATTTTATCTCTGAATTGAACCGGGTGGGGATCAGACTTCTGTTTAAGGCTTTTCGTTTCTCTATACCTGTTTTTCCATTATTCATGATCTCCTTGCAGACTCCGCTGTCAAGGCTGTGACCTCTGACCTTTGCACTCTTTCCTTTCTGCTGCCTGTGATGTTGACCGTCGAGGAAAGTCTCTGCTTATTCTTGTGTTTTGCTCGTTATAAATCACTTTGGATGAGAGCATCAGTGAAACGTCCACAACACTCAGTGTGTAAATACAGAAGCAGCTCCGCCGTGGCAGTTAGCAGCCTGCTAATGAATCTCTGCGCTCTGAGAATGCTCATTTACATTTTTACACTGTGAAGACTGTGTAAAAAAAATAATTAGAGGGCAAACCACACTGCAATTAGGGGTTTCTGGAGGCTGCTGTTGTCATGTTGTCATCCCGTCAGCAGTGGAGGACAATAAAGATTCTCCCGGTGGACGCAGAGGTCAGAGGTCACCGAGAGTAAGAGATGTAAAAGAAAGTGAAGACAGCAAAATTAGGGATTTGAGTTGTGGGACATCTAGAGGACACGCATCAGGGGAAAACTGGTGGAAACAAATTAACGTTCTTAATAAGCAATCAGAGAAATCTGAACTCGTCATTGACGCGGCGACGAGAGGAACGAGTGAGAAAATGAGAGAGGAAGCTCGCGGAGGAACAAGAGATCACGGCGTAAAAAGTGAAACGACGACAAAGTGCCGGAGAGAAATCCGGTTAAAGCAAATCAGCGTTCTTAATAAGCAATCAGAGGAAACCTCGAACCTTTTCATCAGCACTTCAGAGTCTCGGTGGAGGCAGAGCGGGACAAAGACAATCATGGACGGGCGTCAGAAATCTTTAGCGGATCGATGGCCTCGGGGAGTTATCTCGTTTTGGACGGTGCGGTGGATAGATTAAAGCTGCCACTGTCACTTTGTCAGGAGGAAAACACTCAACTTTATTTTCTCAGTGAGAAGACGGAGGCGGCGGTTCTGTGTGGTCGGCAGCTTTTCAGCACCGATGCTCGCTAGACTGTCGAACCGCTGCTGCTGCTCTAATGTCATCTATTCAAAACATCAGATTTATGATGGATATAATGAATACTATAACATTATTAACCTTTATATCATTCTTTAACATGACTTTTTTAAGCAGTTGATTTCCTATAGCACCCTCCAGATAGCTTAATGATGGTAATATGTCAAAGACCTGAGAAGCTGGATCGCTTCTTATGAACTGAATGTGGTGTTTAAACGCCTCGCATGAAGTTTTCCAAATTATCTCGTAAAGTACTTCAAGTTCAGGGTACAAAAATGTCAAATTGTGACTCCGGGGACGCTGAAGATCCTCCATCCAGATAATCTAATATCATAGCTATTAAAAACCTGTGATTAAAATGTCTTTATGTGCCAGATGTTCCAGGTGTTTGATGCTGGTCAGGTAGTGAACATTTGCTCCATCGGAGGGTTTTTATGTATCCAGACACCAACATGTGTAGTTTTGTAGTAAAAGATGTGACGTGACTTTTGCCTCGATGAACCCAACAGTCACTTTTAACATTGTGGTTAATGAAGAGATTTCATGTTCACGTCTTTCTGGTCGCATCAGACCTTCAGTGACTGAACTCAGTCTGTTCTTGTCTACTTCCTTCTTCTGTCCCGTCGTACAGAAGACATGAAGGTAAGACGTGAGATGAAACTTCACTGATCCTTGAGGGGAACGTGATTAAAGCTGCCTCTGTCATCTGGTCAGGACAAACTGCTTAACGTTATTTTTCAGCCAGTAACAGACGCCAGCCGGTCGATGGCCGTTTCAGCTCCGCTCTTTGTTCTGCGGAGAACGAGTCTTTGTGTCTGTCCTGGTGGAAAAGTCGCTGTGACAGAGGAGCTTCAGAGGAGCTTTGATGTCAGAAGCTGCGGTGGTTTTGTAGATTTACAGACGTATAAGAGCAGGAACGTCCACGTTGAGGACAACGTCTGCTTTCTTTTTCTCACACAGTAAGAAAATTTACAAAATGAGAAGCGTTCAAACGAAAAAGACATCTGATAAAAAGTCTAAAAGACAGAACGAAACACGCTGTCTCCCTCCACAGAGGATGGAGAGTGATGAAAGATTATTATATTTATTAAAAATAGTCTGATTATATGCTGAGTTTATTGAAGGAAAACCAATAAATAATATTAAATAATATTAAATAAAGTGGTTATTTAGAAGTCAGTTAACTGAATGAATGAATGAATGAATGAATGAATGAATGACTATTAGGGACTAAAGTCTGTTTTGGGTTCAAAGGTCACAGTTAATAAGAGCCATAAACTCTGTTTTATGCCCACATTTACATTTTGTATGAAGAACTTATTGATTAATTGAGAAAATAATCAACAGATTGATTGATAATAAAAATGAGCATATTTTCTCTTCTCGAGGGTTCAAACCGTCGTAGCTTCGTGTTCACGGGGATGTTAAATAAAGGATTTAAAAACACGTTATACGTTATGATATAGTAGATTATATGTTATTATTTTAATAAATGTTTCCTGTTAACAACATAAAACATGAAGATGATGAATGTAAACAAAACTGAAACATTAAAACATCTTTATGACCACAACTTCCTGTTAAAGAGCCTCAAAATGTCCTCTGAAATCTCCCTGATCTCACTAACACCTCCTCCTCCACCTCCACCTCCACCACCTCCTCTTCCTCCTTCTCCTCCACCTCCTCCTCTTCCTCCTCCTCCTCCTCTACCACCACCCCCTCCTCCTCTACCTCCATCTCCTCCACCTCCTCCTCCTCCCTACCTCCTCTTCCTTCTTCTCCTCCACCTCCTCCTCTTCCTCCTCCTCCTCCTCTACCACCACCCCCTCCTCCTCTACCTCCTCCTCCTCCTCCCCACCTCCTCCTCCTCTTCCTCCTCCTCCTCCTCTACCTCCTCCTCCTCTACCTCCACCACCTCCTCCTCCTCCTGCACCTTCTCCTCCTCCGCCTCTTCCTCATTCTCTTCCTCCTCCTCCCCTCCTCCACCTTCTATCCATCTAACAGCATGTTAGTCTTGTTTCAGGGCTGCTAAATCCAATACCTCAACATGGCTTTCCCTGTGAAGAGCTCCCCGCCACACACACACACACACACACGCACGCACGCACGCGCGCGCACACATACACACACACACACACACACACACATACACACACACACACACACACACCCCGGCTCACACTAAAAGCTTCTTCTCGTCTCTCTTTCTATTGAAAGTGACAGTGATGCTGCCTTATCAGACCTGGATATATCTGTGTGTGTGTGTGTGTGTGTGTGTGTGTGAGGTGGGAATACCCTCACACACACACACACACACCTGCTAGATAGATTATTGACAGGTGGTGTGTGCGTGTGTGTGTAATTTGTCGGTCAGGTTGTGAGGATCAGGGCAACAATTACAGCTTTCTGCTCCGCTGGGCCTCACACACACTTTATACTGTCACTGGATATTAGAGTTAGCAGCAACGCGTGTGTGTGTGTGTGTGTGTGTGTGTGTGTGTGTGTGTGTGTGTGTGGATCTAAAGGTTTTATCTGTGTATTTGTGTCATTCTTTCCGTACATCATACAAACACTTGAACTAACCACCGTGTCTCTTCTGTCTGTCTGTTTGTTTGTTTGTTTGTTTGTTTGTGTGTTTGTTTGTTTGTTTATGTGTGTATCAGGTGCGAGCGTTGCGACCGCAGCTTCACACAGGCCACTCAGCTCAGCCGCCATCAGCGACTTCCCAACGAGTGTAAACCTGTGAACGAGAGCAGCGAGTCCATCGAGGTGGATTAACCGTTTACTGACTGACTCCTCGTCCTCATTACAGCGGATGAATCTGAAAACGCATCTTTTCCTCTCCTCCATCCACACTGAGGCCTGTTGGTCACATGAGGAGGACGACTGTGTATTTATTGATCCATTAATAATTAATCATCATCTCAGTGAAACCTGCTGCAGCTTCACTGGAGGAAAAAGTGAAAAATTATAAAGCATGAAAACATGAGTCTCATGAATTTATGCACATTTTAAATTTGACCTTCGTTAAAGAAAAAGCTGCGTTTATGTTGATTATGTCAGGTGACTGCATGGATTATAAACAGATATACAGATTGAATCATCTCAGTAGCAGGTAAACAGGTGCATTTATGAGCCAGATTAATCAATCAATCAATCAATCAATGATCAATGAGAATAAGATTCTGTAAATGAGAACTGATCATCTGTAATAAAACACAGTTGCGAGTCTCAGTGTGGATGGAAACACGTTTTCACACATAAAGAGCGTTTTCAGATCAAACCGACGTGTGATGAACTTTTTACTCTTTACTGATTCGCTGATGACCTGTGGACAGGTGGGACATTAAAGCCACGCCCATCTGATCCAACCAAACCAAAGATCTTTTATTTCCAGCAGAGAAGAAGAAGAACTGGACGAGTCGGACTAACTAAAGTTTTTGGGATGAAGATATTTATTGGAGACTTTTGGGAAGTTTCCCTCCAAAGAAAACTGAGACAAAAAAACCAAAACCAAAAACATCAGACTGCCGTCTGTCTGTAGCTTTACTCTCCGTTTCTTTTTTCTTTTTGCAGCAGCGATGCCAAAGGAGGCGCAACCAAAGCAAACAGTCTGAGAATGCACAACAACACATAACAACGAGTATGTATTATAAAAAAAGAGGAAAAAAAGAAACATAAATTATATTTATCTTCCTGCTCATATCATGCTTCGGGCACTTTTTGTTTTTAAATGTTGATTATTTAATTTTTTCAGCTCTGATTAGAAAGATGACATTTTCAGGTTGAACGTTTCTTACGTTGTGTTTCATCTGTTTTATGATTTTAACACATTTTCTCATTTTCTCATTTTCTCATCGCTGTCATGAGTTTTGTCTCAGTATTTTTCCATCAGCAGAAATCTCAGATGTGTAAATAGTCCCGCGTCGTTAACGTCCACTTTGTATTAAAACGAATGAGGGTTAAAAGCACAGTTATTACATAAATACCAAATAGGTTGTTGTGCCTGAGAGTTAAAAAGCTTTAATTATAATAATAATAATCTGAAAACTGTAACTTCTCTTCCCAAAGAACAGCGTGTTGCACCTGGTGGAGGTAAATACAGAAACCAAAGCAGACATGTTTCACACCTGAAGCACACAAACACCTGTAAGAGTTCACAAACACGCGTCCGCTGCTACGATTGAGTTGTAAACTTCTAATAAACATCACGATTCATTTCTGACCG
This sequence comes from Pampus argenteus, assembly GCA_036937835.1. NCBI lineage: Eukaryota > Metazoa > Chordata > Actinopteri > Scombriformes > Stromateidae > Pampus > Pampus argenteus. The sequence continues at coordinate 24,413,555 of CM072867.1, read as the reverse complement.
TTTCAACTTTTCACTTAGTTTCAACTATTTCGTTTCCAAATGTAAGACTTCAGATTTTAGTGTTAATCAATACTTTGATCTTGTTGCTGTTTGAACTCTTACAGCATGTTTGTGTCATAAATAAAAAGGTTTTTACACGTCTTCATTCAAAATGATTCAATGATGTACATAAAAAAAAGGGTTTTTTAATATGATGGTTTGATTGAGATGAAATAAAAGACAAACACGTGTTTGTGAAGAGTTCCCCTTCTGTTCCCCTTCTGTTCACCTTCTGTTCACCTTCTGTTCACCTTTTGTTCCCCTTCTGTTCACCTTCTGTTCACCTTCTGTTCACCTTCTGTTCACCTGTCTCAGTCATTGATCTTCAGGTTTACTGTGTGCTGCTCCTGAGGCTTTCTGGGAAATGTAGGAAATCTCTAACTGAAGTACACAAAGTGAATATGAGGAACATGGAAAGTAAAAACTTGAATCTGTCTTTAAAATCATAAATGAACGTTTGGAGGCCGTCGTCGTGTTTTTATCGTCTTTGAGGGTCGAACCCGACTTCAGAGCAGCTGAGCAGAAGGTGAATCGACCTTCAGGTGATGATAATCATTTCTCTGTAAAGTGACTGATGGGAACAAACATATCGTATGAATCCATTTTGACTCGATCTTGTTTGCATGATTTTTCCCCGACACCTTCCCTCCTTTTTTTTTTTTTTGTTTTTTTTAAGCAAATGATAAAATGAGATCAAGAACCAAAAAGACGTTGTTGGAAATAAAGCTGAGATGCGTTTGATTCGTACCTGTAACCGTCTCCTGCTGCGTCTTCTCTTCACTCACGATGTTTCTGTGTTTTAACTTTCTTCAAACTTGTTTTAGGTTGTTGAACTTAATCACAGTGGTCACATGATCAATCTCCATGTATGCAGGATGTATTGAAGCGTGACGTCATCTGTTGCAGCTTCTGATTGGTGCACACCAACAGGTGACGCCACGCCTCACTACTGTTATCTATAGCTGTAAAAGTTCAGGCCAGGCTCTGATTGGCTGTCTGTGGTTGGTCATGTCACACATTTTGGGGGCGGTCCTTAACACCCTTTCGTCTGTTCTTGCTCAACTGTGATTGGTGCATTTAGAAAGAGGGGTGTGGTTTAAAATAATGCAGCAGCTTCCTGCCTCACACGGGTCGCCTCAGATAAACACGGAAGTGACGTTTAAAAAAAAAAAAACTAAACGCCACACACCAAACAGCTGCCTCTACTTACTGCTAATATCTCTAACACACACACACACACACACACACACACACACAGAGCCCCGCCTTGACCTCCGCTCCGTCAGTCTGCAAACACAAACTGGACTTTCCATTTTCCAGTCTGATTTCAGAGATTATTCCTCCGAGGATTCGATAAATTCACCAAAGCAAACACAATCAGAGCTTTCAGACATCAATCACAGCTGTTTTTTCACTGTGGGAACCAGATTCGAACCCTGAGGCCAAACAAATGATCGCACAACCCAAAGTTTCAGGTCCCTTTTCTTTTCTTTTCTTTTCTTTTTTTGTTCGTCTGACAAACATGTGAATGAGTCCAGATTAGATTTCATGTAATGAGATTATAAAAGTAGTAGTTTTAATTAGAAGCAGTTAGTGCAAAAGAAGAAAAACAAACCGCTGACTGAGAAACAGTTTAACACGTTTGAGTTCGACTCGTGTTTATTTCCACAAGTTGAATTGAAAAAAGTCAAAAAACCAAAAAGAAGAAAAGAGGAGAAAGATCAAGAAGGACTGAAAACATATTGATAACCCAAACAAAGACAAACAGGAAGCAGATGCAGTAAAAGTACATAACTGATTATTGGAAGAGAAGATTTTAAAATAATTGCTGATAATAAAAAAAAGACGAAGTAGATTTTGAGGAGAAGAAGCTGCTTTAAAATAAACCATGTAATCATGGAGATGATTCAAAATCTTAAATGTTTTGCTTCCAGTTTAAAGATTATTTGCTCTCCAGAAAGCAGCCAGCATGCTCTAATATAATATAATAATATGCTGCTTATAGGATGACACTGATGTCCCAAAATACACAGAAACAGAAACAGACGAGTCAGCACGTGAAATAAAAATACACAGAAAGACACAAAGAACGAAACTTTATTCTCACATTAAACAGTTACAGATTAATAAACTAACAGTTAGATTTTTATTTTGTATTTCAGTATCTACAGATCATTTTATTGATTTTATTGATTTGATGTTCTGATGGACAAAAGTCAGATTCATTATTAGATGTGTCATCTTAATGTTAATGAACTATATTTAGCTTTATGGTACAAATTATGGCTGGACCTTCCTCTGCTCGACTTTACCTCTGTAGGCCAGGGTGTGTGTGTGTGTGTGTGTGTGTGTGTGTGTGTGTGTGAGTGTGAGTTTAATGGTTTGATTTTAGTGGAATTTCCTGTCGGAGAGGAAAATATTAAACAGATGAGAGGTCGCACTTTCAAAACCAATTAGACATGAAGCTGTGGAGGTTTTTTCTGTTTTAATTGGAAACATGTTGGAGGAGAAAAGTGGGAAAATTTCACTGTGAGAAATTCTGTCTGCTGTTAACCTGCCGACCGTGTGTGTGTGTGTGTGTGTGTGTGTGTGTGTGTGTGTGTGAACCTAATACTATCAGTCATTTTGTGTAATGAGTTCATTCATCACAGTTCAGCCTGTCACTTCACGTCCAGACTGAAACATCTTAACAACTATCAGATGATATTTTGTTGAGACGTTCGTGTTCTCCAGAGGATGAACCCTGCAGCGTTGCCATGACGCTGACGTGAGACGTGTGGATGCCGTGACATGTGACTCACCTGCTGTAGATCTGACACACACACACACATAAAACAGGGTTTGTAGAAATGTGTGTGTGTTTATCTGATGCTCCTATGATGATAAACTGAATATCTTTCAGCTTTTAGACAAAACAAGACGACTTCAGACTGACCAAAAAATATAAACGTGTGTCTGTTTCTCAACACACATTCATCCAATCAGCTTTACATCAGTGTGTTGTTGACCAGATGAAGTGCAGTGTAGTAAAAATGGACACAAAGCAATCAACGATCCATGATGCAATCAATCAGTTTTGCCATTTGTTTTGTTTTGATGATGAGAGGAGATGCTGAAGAGTCTCGTTAACAGTAAATGAGTTGTTTCTGTTATGCTTACTTTGTGCCGTTGTGCTATTTATGATGATATATTGATGCCACAATCTTCCTACTAGCATCTTTTTAATGCAGAGAAATTGCAGCAATTTCACAAAATTGCAGAGATTGGTTGAATTTGTATTAACTAATGAGATTTCAAGAATCACAAGACGTGTGTTCAGATATCTGAGAGGGAGCGAAACTGTGAGCAGATGCACCAATAACTGTTGAATCAGCGTTGTATCAAACTGATAAATAAATAAATAAAAACTTTTGGTGGTTCTTTACTCGTAGTGCCTAAAGCTGTTGCACAGTCCCGTGTTCAATCGGTTTGAAGTGTCAGTAATTGATTGATTGACTGTTGATAAAAGTCTTTTTCACTTCAGTCTTGAACTGAACTAAATCCTGACGTGTTTCATATCTGCTCAGATCCAAGTAAACAAAACCCTAAACATACTCTAATCTGTTTACACCACAAACAAGTTTTACAAGCAAGAATTTCAAATAAAACACAGCTGATAAGAAACCAGAGGAGGATTTCACTGTAAACTGGGTTTTTCTCCTTATCTTCCTCTCCTCTTCCCTCCATCTCCTCCTCCTCTTCACTCCATCTCCTCTCCTCCTTCATCTCCTCCTACTCCTCCTTCATCTCCTCCTCCTCCTCTTCACTCCATCTCCTCCTCTTCCCTCCTCCTCCATCTGCTCCTCCTTCTCCATCACCTCCTCCTCCATCTCCTCCTCCTCTCCTCCTCCATCACCTCCTTCTCCTCCTCCTGCTGCTGCTGCTGCTGAGCAGATGGATGAGTCGGGAACATCTGCTCACCATCATTGAGGGTCCAGATGTCAACACACACACACACACACAGATACAGCTGTATGTGTGTTAACATGTTCTACATGTTACGACACGTGTCGTCTGTCTGGTTTGGACACGCTTGTTTCTGATCTCACGTCACACTCACATCTCTCAATGTCTTCTCTCCTTTTCATATTAGATTCAATTATTGGATCTTATTTAGTCTCATTATGTTTTTTTTATTGTATTTACTTTATTTCCATTTTCTACTTCATACTTCTATTGTACTTTAGTTCAGACAGAAATGTACTTTATATATGGTGATATCTATAAAATGTGATGTATTGTTACAGATTAAACTATTAAAATTAGTTTCACATCCACCAAATAAAAACTCAAATCATCTGATACTTTACGTTCACGTTGCTGGTAATATTCAGGACTTTTACACATGATAAATATATAAATATATATTTTACATTGTGTTACTGCTACACAAAGTAAAACTTGTGCTTCAGTTATAAATTTAGAAAAGTTCTCAGTAAATCTTAGATTTTTATTTTAATCAAAAATAATAATTTAAATTAAGTAATTATAACAGCAGTAATTATAACTCATATCTGTTAATATTTACGAGTGACTCTTTTAATGGAGCTTCAGCCAATCAGAGGAGAGGACCTGGACTCAGTTTCTATAGAAACAAGAGAAAACATCAATTAACTGTCTATTGTAAAAACCCAGGAAATAAATTTACTATAAAATCAAACAAACAAAAACCCGTGAACCCGTTTTAGTTTTAAATTATTTTAGATTTATGACCTGCGTGAACAAAAGAAATTAAATATTATCTAATTATCGCTCTAATAAAGCAGAAAAATATCAAATAACTCATCAAAGCAGATCTTATCTCAAAATAATTTATTGCAGACAAACACAGTTCACAGTTACTCTGGTGATAAAATAATAAATTATGTGTCACAGTCTGCAGGTCAGAGTGTTTGGAGGCTTTTCTGAGGCTGCAGCGCCACCTGCTGTCAGATAAGAAAACCTCGTCAATCCCACCAACCAGCAGCTCAGATCAACAACACGTTTAACGTCACTTCAGCTTCAGATCTGAATCCTCTGTTGCTCAGACAGTCGTGTTAAAGGAGCAGACCGCTGCTCTTACACGTTTCAGTCCATTAAATATTAAATCACTAGTGAACTTTTTCTAAATCATCTATTTTTATGACTTATTTTCTTCCCATCAGGCAACATGTTCAGTTTATTTCTGTGAAAATATGTTTTTACAGATTTTATTAGAGCGGTTATAAATTAGTTGATTAATTTTCTGTTGAATTAATGAATTAATCAGCAAATATTTGAATAATCATTTGTGGTTTTATATTTACTGGTTTTCTTTATCTTCTATGATGGTAAAATGAATATCTTTGACTTTGGACGACTTTGGACTCTGGAGAAAATTGTGACTTTTGACATTTTTAATTTTGTCGACAAAATGTTTAATTAGAGGAATTAAACAGAAATATTGATAATATAAAAAACGATTTGGTGCATTCACTGACACTCCAACATGTGGAAGTATCAGGGTGATCAGATGTCGTATTGACCTTGAACACATCTACAGGAAGTGTTTTCTCAAAATGAAATAAACTGAAAGCCTGAAAAGGACGAAAATCTGTCTCAAAATAAAAGAGTTTGGTTGAAAAATGAAAAGATCCAGCAGCTTGTAAACACTTTGAACACATACTGTAAAGTACACGTGACCGTCCTTTAAGAAGACATGTTGGCTGAGTATTAAAATATGACGACACACAAACGAAAACAGGACACAAAACAAACAAAGTTAAATATATAAATCTATAAGCAAACAGTTGTCAGATCTCGAATCTGAAACTGACATCTGATCTGTACAAGTTGATTCTGTCCTTTTAATGTGTCTTGTGAATTTTAATCTTATTTATTTTTTGTTCATAAACTGATGTTTACTGATTCGTTATCACGCTGGAATCTGATTTATGTTAATGAGAATGCGTCATGGCGTCTTGTATCTGTCGGTTGAGCTCGGCGATGATTCGGTCTTCGTGGGTGTAGACGCCCGTCCTCAGCAGCGTGTCTCGCTCCTCCAGCAGGCGGCTCAGGTGTTCGTCAGCGCTCTCGCTCAGACTCGGACCAGGGGCGGGGCCAGACACGGAGGAGGCGGGGCCTAATCTGTCCTCCTGCTGCTTTAACCTGTAAAATAAATATAAAAATAACTTGAAACTTGAACAAAACTCCTGCAAGTATCTCATAACAGCTGTCAGTCATTTCAGACTCAGCTCGTCAGGCTCAGGAAGCATAGCTAACGTCAGTGTGCTAACATGCTAATGTTGAGTTCAGTACATCCTGATGAAGGTTTGACCAGCTGAGCCTGAAAAGTCTGACTGTAAAGAGATCGTCACCTGTTGAGTTCGTTCCTGATGTCGTCCAGCTCCTGTCTGTCCTGGCGCACCGCCTCCTTCTCCTCCGTTGCTAGGTAACGCAGCCTCATGGCTTCAAGCTCCGCCTGTTGCTTCTTCAGACGCGTCATAGCGTTTTCCTGCTCCCGCTACACACACACACACACACAGGATGAAGAGCATCACATGTTTGATTTTCCCAACTTAACGGTGACTTGAGTCCTGACGTCCTGCCCTGAACACCCATCAGAAATCTGTACTGAGAATATTTACAAATAAACCTGTTGACCCCGGCGGTGAAATGTGTGCGTAAGACGCCAAGACACTGTTTTTCCTAATGACTCAAAGGGATGTTTGGTAATAAATCTGCCTTGTTTCACATTTTCATAAAAGCTCCCTGAGAAAAATGCCGCAGGAGCTTAAGAATTCACACGCATACCAACGCTAAAGCGATGAGAACAGAAAGAAAACTTCATAAAAATGTCTAAAAGTTGTATTTCTCTCAGCTGCTCCGGGCCTCCAGCTCCGACCAGACTTCCCAAAATTACCAATAATACCAATCTGGGCTCAGTCTGCTGGCTTTCAGCAGGACGTTAATAAATCAAGGAAATAGCCTGAGCGGGGAACAACAAAAACACCAATTTGGTGTCAAAGCTTCGCTCTGCTTCCCTCAACCTTTGATTATAAATTAGAAAGTTATAATTTAAAGGTTGCAGGTTTAAATCCAAGAACCTGCTGGAAAGAAACTCATGAGTAAATAAACCTTAAAAAGTGACCTGTGGGCTGCACCTAAAGCTCAGAAGACCTCCTGATGTTGGCACAGGAGTACAAAACAAAACACTTTGGTTGCATCTCGAGCTTTTGGGAAACACTGATTGATTCATTGAGAAAATAATCATTAGTTGCAGCCCTATATTAGTCACACTTGAATTTGATCTCATGGCGACTGCAGTCGACTAGCCGGCATCATCACCACCATCATCACCACCATCACCATCATCATCCTTCAGCTGCTTCGCTAACGGGGCAGAAATGAAAAACATGCCAACCAGCAGACTGCAGGCAGCGGGAAGGTGATCTGAGAAACTGGAATCTGTCTGTGTGTTCTGGTGATACAGAGCAGAACGACCAGCCGGCTCAATCTGGATGGGAAAACCAACATTTTCACATTACGGCCTACCGCGCACGCACACACACTCAATCACACACACACTCTCACACACACTCACACACGCACAGCTTCCATTTTCACACGCCTGATCACCTCAAATCCTAACAGAAAAAAAACCACACATAAAAACACACACAATCTCTTGTGAACACATCATTCACGCACACACACACACGCGCACACACAGACGGTGTGTTGACACAGGCTCAGCTCTCTGTGGACCATTAGCAGTCTGTATTACAGGCCGCTTTAAGGCTAATTACTAGAAAAACAAACAGGCTAAACATTTTCTCTAGTGCCTGCTGCCAAGGACAATCTGAGGCCAAGTCCTGAAACAATTAGAGGACAAGGTGATACTGAGGCCCCGACACAGGGGTGGAGAGGAAGTAGGAGAAAAGCTACTAAAACCCTGATACAGATACGTACGGTTATGTCATCAACCCACAGAAAGAAACTCTGCACCAATACTGTTGGAAAAGTGCTTATTCTTTGGTCCAAAATAACAGCAGGCAGGATGCCGCTCTACTTATTGATTTCTGTGACCCGCCGTCCAACTGGCACAAGATCTTCAGATTTGCATGAATGAAACACGAGTCGTTACTGTAGTCGGCTCCATTGAAGCGTATCAGTGAAAAACGCGCCTGAAATGTGACGACCTCTTAAGAGTCGACAGCAGATTTTGCCAGTTGAAATGTTGCTTTTTTTTCCCTTTAACCACGTCATTTACAAGTTGTAAACAGATAATTACGACTCTTAATGACCTTAAATACAGAAGTGTGATGGAAACGGAGGACAGCGCGACAGAGAGCGACTGTGCTAACATGTATGCTAACATGCTCACAATGACAAATCTACCACGCTAGACATGATGAACATGGAAAACATTATACCTGCTTAACGTTAGCATGTTAACATGTCACCAAAAGTGGCGCTAGAAGAAAAGTCAGAGGATCATGACTCTGTGTGGGAACAATGACTGTCCAACATTTCATTGCAACCCAACGTGTAGTTTTTAGGATATTTCAGTCCGCATTGAAATGGTTGCTGACATTTTCATCCATATAAAATACTGCAGAGGAGCAAAACTGTTTAACACATCAGTTTTGGCTCGCGAGTAAAAATGTCTTTAATTGACTTCAGCTTTGGATTCAACAGTTTGCTTGTTGAGTCCAACATGAAATGTTGCATCATGTTGGGAAAACCTCTGAACGCTCCCCAGATAGGTTGCTAAGATGATGGAGGTCAGGGCCTCTGATACGGCTGCCAGACAGTGAATTCATGGGACTGTTGGTGTCATGTGAGTTCACATGAGCGTGGACTGTTGAGATAAAGAAGTGGGATCACAATTAAATAAACTGATCATTATTTGGTTCATATGTCAGCCCCACAAGGAGCAGCACAAAGTTATGCACTGGTTTAAAAATAAATTTAAAAAATACATGTAGAGGACGTTGTTAAGAACAGATCATGATATCTGCATCCCTCATAATTCAAATAAACAACGGTAAACTGAAGACATGCTAAGAGCTGCAGCGACACCGTCAGCTCTGAGAGGAAGTCCAGACGGGCAGCAGCGAGGTTTGAGACCGTCGAGGGGGGGAGATTTTTGCAATGGATGACCAGAAAATGACTTCTCCTCCCCCGGGTCCTCCCCCTCGCCTCTACTCTCAGAGGTCAACAGTCTCAAGCAGCTGGGGGAGGACGTCTCGTAGACTTTCATCCCATCGCTCACACATGTACACGCTTTCCTCAGCTCAGATGTAGTTTTCTGAGCAGCTCGCCACCTGTGGGAGTTCAGGGAGAGTTTTTCGCCGCTGCTGCGTGAGGATTTTTTTTGGGATGTGATGGATAAAACATGAAGCCGGCACAGAAGACAACTGGGACTCATATTAGAGATAAATGAGTGTGTTTCTACAACAGCTGAAATCACATCTGAGGTAGCTGCACACCTGAGGGGGTTCAAGCGTAGTTTTACTGCACCGATTTAATCAGAAAACTTTTCAGGTTAGCCGGCAGTAACAATGAATAAACAGACAAACAAGAAAAGAAGGAGATCACACAACATGCCACAAATTAATGATGGACAATAAATACGATGAATTATTAAAAAGATAAAAACTTGAAGAGGAATTAAAAGCTGTTACACAAGAACAGCTGAGATCTATAACATTTATTCTACAAATCTGTTTAAAAGACAATTTATCGGTCCCACGTGTACTCTAACAAACAGATATGGTCATAAACTAAAATACAAAACAAATAATAATCCTGAGGGGAACATGAATGTCTGAACTAAACTACACAACAATCCGTTGATGAGGTATTTAACCAAACCAAGAGTGACGCTAAACAAAGCGAAGGGATCGCCAATCTCATCAGGATACATCCTCTGGGAACCATGAATGTCTGTTCAACGATTCAAAACATCTGGTGGATGTTGAGATGTTTCGCTGAGTGAAATAATGCAGGTGGTGTTACAGGAAAAGTCAGAGGATCAGGAGAGTCAACAGGATTCATCCCATCTCATCTCATCTCATGAATCCATCTATCCAAACGGGAAGCAGCTAATAAAATAACGATTTTCATCATCGATTCATCTGTGGATTCGATTATATGATAAGTCCACAACCCAAATATGTTCAGTTTACTGTCAGAGGACTCAAGAAACCAGGAAATATTCACATCTGAGAAGGTGGAAATGACTCAAATCAATTAACTGATTATCAAAACAGTTGGAAATTAATTTAATAGTTGAGTGAAGATCCAAATCAAGTTGGGAGAACAAAGGTGAACATTAGTACCATGGTTAAAGCTGTCAAACCATCCCGGTAACTCATTCAGACCTGCAGCACACAGGGTTAAATAACTAAAGCTGCTCTCTATCTGTGTGAAAGCCGTCCGTAGAGGGCTGAGATCAGTGTTTTCAGGCTGATCTGTGGGGTTTTTAGACCGATAAGCAGGCGATAACAGACACAGGAGCAGAGTTTGAGACTGTTTGTGTATGATAGCAGCTGCTGGTTTGCTCCTAACAGCACTTTATATGGAGTACAGCTCAATAATCTACCACTTTTACAACTTTTAATGCCCTTTTTTATTATTTTAATTATCTTTTCTGTTTTGTTTTCAGATTGTTCTTAATATATTTAGAGCCCCAATGATTAATTACCAACTATTAAATTAATCGCCAGCCATTGTGAGTCAGTTTTATATTGTCTTGATACCAGCTTCTCAGATGTGAGTATTTTCTGGTCTCTTTAGTCCTCTATGACGGTGAATCAATACTTTTTGGTTGGTTGGGACAAAACAAGACATTTCAGGACGTCATCCTGGACTTTGGGAAACCGCGATCAACATTTTTTCAACACCAAACAATTAATATTCCTTAAAATCCCTCCATCCTCACAGAAAATGTATTTAGCTGACCCTCCTTGTCTGGATCCCCCCACTCACACTGCAGGAACGACCAGTGGGAACCATCAAAGACCAGGAGACCTTTTACACTGAAGTTCCCTCCAACGACATGTTACATCTGCTGTTTGACAGACACTTTTATACAAACAGACTCATGAGAGGAGACGTTTTCAGTCTGGACCTCGACAGTGTTAGTGCTTCGATGAGCGACAGGAACACATGACCTCTGTTACCAAAATATAATGAAGCAGATCCGCTCCAAATCAGATCAATATCAATACTTCAGACGGGCTGCAACTAACGGTTATTTTATCGTTTATTATTTACTCGCTGCTCCTAAATCCCGTCCGGGGCCACGTCTTTGTGTTTTAAAGTGACTTTCTTCTGTATGAAGAGCTGCTCGTAACACTTTAAGTCTATTTATGGAAAAGTATCGGCAGAGCCAGACCCCATAAAAGCTCATCAAATGTGCTGTTGAAATGTCATGTTACATGTCAATACAGAATACCAATCCAATCCCAGTGCTCCAACCTTTAACACTAAAAATTAATCGTTCCTTCATATGTTTTTACTCCATTGGTTAAACATTCGTCTTTCATTACTAACCTCGATCCTCCTCTGTTGAGCCGTTTTTCTTTATCAAGATGATTAAGCATGAAACATTTTGTTGTTCCAATGTTTTAAAACCTTTTTTCAGACTACGTCAAGTCAATTTTTGGCGTCATTAACTTTAAACTGTATTTAATTTAGGCCCAGTTACTGCTTGGTAGAGCAGAAACGAATGATTAGGAGGCAGATGAACAGGAATTTTGATAATCGACCAACTGTTTTTTCATCGGTGATAGAAAACTAAATATCTATCTCTGTATTTTAGACATTTGAAGATAAACGTCAGACTCTGGCATCTTGTGATGGTTCGGATCAACTTAAAGGATGCATATCTGTCAGACTGCTGCTTCAGCTCACATCAGGACATCAGACTCTTTGGTTTTGAGGGTCATGTTACGCTTGGATTCACAGAAATAAATATGTCATGATTTCTATGTTTCTTTCTTTGCAGCCTCTAAAAATGACAAACTTTAGTTTTCCCTTTCAACACTACCTACTTTTAAAATGCCAAATTTAGTCGCAAGACCTTCTACGTGGGCTTTAAAAATACCCAATTTAGCACCGAGGCTCAATACTTTAATCTCTTTGTCCCAATATTTTTGCTTTGAAAAGACCAACTTGAGCTCCTTGTCCCAATATTTTGAATTTAAAAAGAGCAAAGTTGTCTCTCTGATCTAGTACCTCAGCACCGTCTGGATATTAATTCTCGCTTCGCCTCTCCGGCCGCCCGCACCTCCTGGGTTGAAAAGCACATTATTCCTCGGACAAGAATTTTTATGATCTGACTTGAGCTAAACAGCACGCCATGCGAAGCGCTGAGAGGAGAGAATAAATAGGCGAAGCGAGGCCGAGGAAAACCAAACAAGCGCCGGCTTTAAAAACCGCCGAGCTACAAGACGGATGGTCGTGTAAACAGTGGCCTGATATTTTATAAAAAGCGAGAGTGTGACATCTGAATAGTTAGCGGCTGGCTAACTTATTGCTCAACACAATCCCAGGAATGATTAATAGGCAGGGGGTGACACTCAGCGCTGAACCCCCTTAGAGCTGCATAAATCACACCATGTTTTCTTTACAATGATGTGGCACTTAAAGAGGGGAGGAGGGAGGGATGGGAAGGGTGAGACGGAGGGAGGGATGGGAAGGGTGAGACGGAGGGAGGGAGCAAAAGAAGAAGAAAAGAAAGAAAGGAAGAGGAGAAAAAGATGAAAAACTAACAACAAAGATAGATTGGAGGACAAAGTGTGCTAAGGGGGAGAGTAAATAAAGTGTAAGGTGGTAAAAGAAACAAAGAATGAAAAGTGAGAGAAAGAAAAAGGAGAAAAGGATGAAAGAGCAAGAAAGAGAGGGAGAGAGGAGAGGTGGGGGAGGACCGGAGGGGAGAAAACAGAAAGAGAGGGAGAGAGGAGAGGTGGGGGAGGACCGGAGGGGAGAAAACAGAAAGAGAGGGAGAGATTGATGCAAAAAGTAAAGGAGGAAGGAGTAAAAAAATGTCCGTCCAGTTTTCCAGCTGGTTGATGTCAGTAACAGTTATTAGTTTGTCAGATAAGGTCTGCGTGTGTGTGTGTGTGTTTAGATTAGACTTAGTGTGTGTGTGTGTGTGTGTTAAGAACCATTGGCCCTCACACATTTCATTGTCTACTTCATCTTGAGCTAAATATTTGCTCTGGTGTAAAAACACACCTCTCTCTCTTTCCTTCTCTCTCTCTCTCTCTCACACACACACACACACAGGTTAGAAAGTAGAAGTAGTACAAGCAGTATATATGTATAATGTAACGTGAATACACATAAAGGTTTATGTTTATCTACTTTACTCGTCAACTCTTCCTCGTTGGTATTTATTAACTAAGCTGCTAAATTCAGTGTGAATCTATTAGAAACAGTTTATTTTTACTCTTAAGATGAACGTTTACATTTTTAATGTTAATTAAACTTCACTAAATGTTGTTGGCTCCACTTTTCTTTGATTTGTTAAATGCCCCAAATGTTTTTATGCATTTTATGTATGAAAGCAGCTTATTTATTATGTAATTCTTCTTCTTATTATAATTTATGCACCTGCAGTATCAACACAGCACATCCACAATAAGTCAGGTACATTTGTGAACTTCGCCTCCTGTTTTGTCTTTTTTTGCTTGTAACATGCTGCACTTGTGTACTTGTGTATTTGTGAGCTGGCTACCAGCAGCGGGGCTGAGCTCAGCTTCCTCTCGACTCGCTCCGTGTCTTTGAACAGAGCTGTTAAATGTCTGAACGCTGTCAGCTCGTCTCCAGCAGCAGATTAAAAACGTCCCAACACAGAAAAACTTCTATTATCTGCTGTAAAATATGAGCGCTGTCAGGGCCAAGAGGAGCTCAGCTTTCCGCCGGGTTTGTTGTATTTCGAAGCTAAAGTTTGTCTCAGAAGTCGTCATGAAGGTTTGATTTTTGTCCAGACTATAACTGTCTTTTATACGCCTTCGCCCTTTAACTACACACACCATCAGTTTGTATTTGTATTTTTGTATTTGTGAGTGATTTTCTACATTTCATTGGTTTCAGTGTATTTCAGTTAGCTATGAAAATCAACTTCAAGGTAAACCTTTTGTGATGCATTCAAGGAAGCTGCGACTTCTACGATTTTAGGGTCCCAAACTTCTCCTGTCTGCTAGTGAGAAGACGGCGTCTTATTGTTTTTTATGTGGATGTGTGAAGCTGCATTGAGCATCTGCTCTGTTGTTCTTATGTAATCTTATCTAATTAACTTTTATATAACTACTTAGAAAGTTAGCTAAAACAATACGACTTAAAATGCTTGTATTGAAAACTGTTGGCCTTTCAGATCCACCTTCGTTCTTAAAGCATACGCTGGGATGTCCTGGAGGTTTGGGGTGCTGACCATGGATCACAACATCCCCTGGTCATGTGACCCTCCCCGTCTCTCTCACTTCATTTCCTGCTCCTTCATAACGCTCCTCCCCAGATGAACCGTACCTGTTTGAACCTGGCCAGCTCTTTTAAGGCGCGGCCCCACTGCTGCTTGTAGTGCAGCTTGGACTTGGTGGTGGACTCCAACTTCCTCTCCAGCTCCACCTTAATATCCACAGACAAAGAAAGAAGACTAATTATTTTCTGTTTCTAATTATTATATAGAAATAAAAACTATAAATAACACTTACTTATAATTAGCTGTTTTAAAATGTTTCTATTATTCAGCATTTTTTGTTTGACATCTTAATAATTTATTTCATCTTATTCATTTAATTTGGAATATTTTGTGTACAAAAAGAAGTTTCTAAAGCAGTACCTTAACCGTACACGTGTATGAACTATACATTACTAATAAGATAACATACTAGTTAAATACCTTCTTCAGTATTTTAAACTGCAGCTAGGCTGGATTAATACATATTGATTATGCTGGGAGTAATAACATTTTGAACTACCTTCTCTAGACTCAGTAGGTTGACCTCTGACTGCAGTCTGAACTCAGGTCGGATGTTTTGTTGTTCTCTGTAGAGCTGGAACTCTTTCTCCAGCTGTTTATACCGAGACTCACCGTCTGAAATCTGAAAATGGAAATAAAAAATAAATAAAGAATAAAGCTGCGAATAGTTAAAGAGGTTTATATTTGATATGTTATCTCTACGTCTACCTGCTGCAGCAGCCTGGCTCTCTCCTCCTCCATCAGTCGGGCTTTGTCTCTCTCCAGCGCCACCCGGTGGTCGCACTCCTGCCGCAGCCTCCTGCTGCTCTCCTGCAGCTCCTTCTGAGTCAGATCATGCTCGGCCCGAAGCTCCCGCTGCAGCCTCTGAGTCTGAACACAGAGACACATGCTGTAAAAACACTGCAGCTTGTTACGTTTAGTATAGTATTTAATATAGTGGAATAGAAAATGAAAACATATTCACCAAATAAAACTATAGAGAAAAACACACTGATTCAAATGATAAATATGAAACATGAAACATGCAGAAACACAAAACTGAGAATGAAACATTCAAAGTTCAAATTCACTTTATATCAAATTTTTCTGTACTCCTCAGAACATCCTGACTACAAACACATACAGAAACTTTTCATAACCAACATTACAGCAGAAAACTGACTTTTAAAACCTTCAAACTTTTTATTTTTAGGAAAGACAAACTGTCAGCGTGTGACTCTGACCTCTAGCTCGGCCTCGGCCAGCTGCTTCTCCCTCTTCTCCAGGTCAGACAGAGTCTTCTGGAGCTGCTCCTCCAACAGGTTATACTCCACCTCCTGCACACAGAAACAGAGGAAGCAGAGAAACAGACAGTCTGAAGTGCACCATCAGTCTGTATGATTGAGAAGTTGTATTATGTGTGTTTTTGTGTAGCTACCTTCTTCTTGACCAGAGCTTCTCGCTCTCGGTCTCTCTTCCTCCACTCCTCTGCCAACGCCTGCATGTGGCTCAGCTCCTTCTTCCTCAGCTTCACACACACACGCGCACACACACACACACACACACACACACACACACACACACAATGATGGTGATGGATGGACACAGGTAGTTAAACATCTGTTTATATGAAGTCACAGAGAATCTTTGGTGAAACAGTGGTGCTAAAACGATTAGTTGATTAATTCAAAAGAAAATAAATCTACAACAATTTTGATAAATTGAGTAATAATTTCATCTTCATCCATCATCTAAAACTCCAAACTCTGGTTCCAGCTTCTAAAATGTGACGACGTGTTGCTTCGTGAACTGACGAGAGACATTTGGAGACGTCATCTCGGCCTCTGATCATTTAATAGTTAATCAAAGATCTGATCAATAGGTTAATTGATAATGAAAATAATCATGAGTCGCAGCCCTAAAAACCATCTGCATACCTCTGTGTTTATTTACAGCAGCAGCTAAAGTGATTCAGAATCACTTTAAAGGTGTTAACCTGCTAAATCTGGTAGCAGGAGGCGTAAGAAGAACATCATTAAACAAAAATCCTAAAAAAATATTATTTATTCTGAAAATAAGAACATTTAATAACATTAAAAACATTAAATATAAATATCCAAACCATGTGATTTCATATTATTTATATATATTTTAGACTATTTATTGATGTGATTATTTATTTGTTTCAATTCAACGTTCCTCCTTCACATGTAACTCGTCTTATTATTTGCTGCAGTTTACCTGATCATCAAACAGATCCTCCTGCTCCTCCTTCCACAGCTCCAGCTCCAGAGCCGTGCGGTACTCCAGAGTGTCTCTGGGGGCCGTGGGGGCAGTGAGGCCTGGCGGTGTGGGGGGCAGGCTGGGTGGACCCGGTCTGGATGCTGCAGGCTCGTTCTGATGATGAGAGACAATAAAAAAAAACAGGTAAACGATGCCATAGAACAGAGCACTCTGTGAATGTTATTTTAATATCATTTTAACATCCATTTCTAGTCAAAGGTAACTGTGCTTTGATGCATTTCTTTGTCACATATGAAAACAAACAGAATATTTTGGGGTTTTGGACATTTGATCAAATAAAAACATGAATATGTTAACTGTGAAGACTTTTTATACTTTTTCTGACACTTTGTTGACTAAACAATTAAGTTAGTTGCCGTCCTGGTACTGTGTCAGTCTTGCTTAGAGACATCTGAGGTGGTAATTTATCTGCACATACACAGCTGTCTCACCTGTGTAGAGTCGGACACGATGACCTCTCTGGCTTTAACCAGTCCCAGGTCCTCCAGTGTTGCCACGTAACTCAACTCTGCCACCTTTTCACTGGGACTGATGGACGGAAACAGAGGTTAGACCTGCATTAACTGATGTTTTCGGTCCTTTATCATCAGCTTTTAAGTTGATATGTCGAACTTGTTGTTTATTTCCACATCCAGCAGCAACACCATCATCATGTGGAGTCGTGTTTGTGTCCAGCTGGTGAATCTAAGTCCAATATTCACTCTCTGTTAGTGTTTCTGCTCTCTACCAACTCCTGAGGGAAACATCTAAATGCTCCACTATGTTCACCAGCTGCTCTACAGTTTGTGTTGTTTCTTACCGCTGCGTTGTGACCACAGCGATCCGGTCCTGGTGAGTTTGTCTCCAGCTCTGCTCTCCTGTTGATCTCAGGAGTCTGCTCCTCTCAGAGCTCAGCAGGTGAGACAGCTGGATGGAGGCTCGTCCTATCAGCTGGTCTCTGCTGGAGTCCCTGTGCCAAACCTCCACCACCAGAGGAACTCTACAACGTGCACAGACACACATACGGCTTACTGCAGTGAAAGACACCTGAACAACAACTCTGCAGAAATATAATGTGTGTTCGCACCTGAGGAAGGTGTCCTGCAGTTGTTGTGGCAGAGCGGCGAAGTCGAAGGCGCAGTAGGACTGAGGCAGAGATGCCTCCATGTTCCTCTGCAGCTCCACAGGAGGGTTGGTCATGATAGGAGCTGCACTGCCGAAGAACTGGTATGAATACCTGAGACACAACAAACACACACATACATACACCTGTAATTAGGAAATGTATAGTGTTTTGTCCCCCCATATTTACACTGAAGCCACTAAACATTTATAGTTTGGTCTCAACAGATCAGAGCAGTTTTTCACCTGAGAGTAGCAGCGATGGGATGTTTCAGGCTGAGGTTTCCCAGGCTGTGGAGATCCAGAGAGAAGCAGTAGTGATGGGCGGAGGAGGGGATGGACACTTTGGGAGCAGAGACACTAACAGATGACGCTCCGCCCTCTGCTGTCGCTTCAGCCTGACTCTGAGCAGGAACCTCCAAATCTGCAGCTGGACACAAATCCACAAACACCCTCAGTCCTGCCAGTCATCCCACGTTTGACTCCAATAATCTGAAAAATGACAAATACCTGCCAGTCCTGCCTGCTCCTTGGCATGTTGAAGCTCCTCCAGCAGAGACTCCGCCTCACTCTCTGTATGAGAGGAAGGAGGAGGAAGAGGAGGGCGAGGAGGAGAAGAGGAGGCATTGGGAGGTTTTCGGACTGGAGAGGAGCTTCGAGGTCTCTGTTCAGCAGGAGGAACAGACGGAGGAGGGACAGAGTGTGCTCCAGCTCCACTTCCGTCTTTCTTCCCTGAAGGCTGGAGTATAGTACTAATTGATTTATTTCTTCAATGCTTACACATGTTGACTTGTACTCAATTTCACAGAAAACCCACTCAAAACAAACTTTTTCTAAAATAAAAGCAGGTGAAGGAGCAAATAGAGACAGAATAAAAGCAGAAGAGACATTAGTTACTTCACAAACCAGACCAGAAAGGACTGCAGCCAGAAGGTTTATGATTTCTTGCCTTTTCTCCCAACAACATTACTGTTATCACTCTCCAATTCGTCAATTACATCTATAAAATCTCTAATGTGAGTGTGCACCTGTGGTGCGACGTCCTCCCTCCTGAGAGTAACAGCCACTCCGATGGTCGGCTGCAGGTCTGCAGGCAGAGCCGGCAGCATCACCTTGAAGCGGTTGGGAGGTTGGAGTATGAACGCTCCCTCCACCGTCGCTGCCTGGTTCTCCAGATCCACAGACACAGCCGACAGAGTCGAGAGAGAAACGTCCGTGCTGCCCAGAGAGTGACTCCCACAGCAGAGGTGGATCTGAGGACACACAGATGTGCATGAAGACATGACCAGTAAACAGGTAGACGTGAGGCGTCCGTCAGAAACACAGACTCTCACCTGTAAACTGGGCTGCTGAGCCAGGAAGGTGTGGAGGATCTGTTTGCTGCTGCGGATGCGTACAGAGGCGCGCTCTGGCTCAAAGTCGGGGCTCAGCAGGTTGTGGAAAGGCTCGCTAGTGATGTCGTTCCCCAGTAAACAGTAGTAGAAGAAGAACTCAGACCCCTCCGCTGACAGTTTCATAGTGCTGGGGATCAGCTGTGGAAATCAACAAGTAATTTTACATTTTACATTTATTAAAACATGTCAAGTTTAATATTCGACACTTAAACCTGCATTAAATGCAACTTAATCCAACACTAATTTATTATGTGTGTCAGTACTTCCCAGACGTACATAACAATAATTCACACTATAATTCCTACTGTTTTAATAATCGATTAATCATTTGGTGTCTTTAGTCCTCTAACTGGGAAACACTGATCAATTTTTACCATTTTCTGACATTTTATAGAACAAAAAAACAATCAATGGAAATAATCATTAGTTTCGGCCCTACATTACTTTACTACTCGTTTCATCTGCATAGTAGATAAACAAAAACAGCTTTACAATTACAGCTGCAACAAACAAGTGTTTTTACTGTCGAATAATCTGTTAATTATTTTATTGATTAACCAATTGGTTGTTTGGTCACAGAGGACTAAAGAAACCAGAAAATAAATCACATTTCAGAACCTGGAACATGACAAGTTCAGCATTTTTCTTTGCAGATTATCAAATCAAATAAGTCTTTTCTGTTGACTGATGAATCGATCAATGTATTGTTGCTTACACCAAGTATAATGAGAGAGGACAGGTTAAAGTGACAAAAGGAATAGTTTTAATCTGGTAGTGAAGACCGTTGGCGTCTTCGTATGACACTCTGGAGGACAGACGTCTACGTTGAAGCAGTTGATACTTGAAGCAATATTGTTTTAACGACAATTACCACCTGAAATGTTCTTCCACTGTCGGTTTATCATCAATCTGTGGAGCACATTTAAGTTGGTTTGTGATGAACTGCTGTAATTTTCTTTCTTTAAGTGTTTGTTCAGCTTCTGTTAGACTCGTTCGCAGAATGAAAAGTGGAAAAAGCAACAATCACGACGACAGAACAAAGACGGAGAGTTTACAGCCAAGAACAAGGGACTGTTCTTCTGTTATCAAACCTGATTCCAGATGCTGGAAACGCTCGGATGTGATGTCGTGTTGTCTACATTCATCCAGCAGTTATCTTCAGAAATAACAACAATTAACAGCTCAGGTTGTAGGATCGCAATCAGAGGTCAGAGGACGGTCCTTACCTGTTCTAGTTTGGTAGCGAATGCCACCGTGACGGACAGGACGAACATGTCTGTGCAGTGCTCGGCTGGTCCGACCTGATGGTAACCCTGGTCTGGGACCAGGACAGCCTCCAGCTTGTCTGGGAGAAGCTCAGTTACTGCTGGAGAACCTACGAGGAGAGTTAAGAGGAAGAAACACAGTATAAGACAATAAAAAGTGAATTTACACAAAAGTACAGTGAGCAGAGAAAGTCAAACCAGAAAAGGCTTCTTAGTAATAACAAGCCACTTTAAGTATTAGACTATTTTACTGTTTGTTTGCACCTCTTTTGATTTCCAAAGCGTGTGGCTTTGAGCCACAGGGAGCCAGACGCACAAATAAACGCTTGGCAGATTTGTCTGCAATCTCTGTGATTGTCTAGTCCTTGAATATCATGCAAACCGCTTTTTCAAACATAACTTCCAGAAAAAATATTGTTTTATAATCTGGCAACTATCAGCTGCCATCAGTGTAGATGTTCACAGCGATCAAATATGTGATATAACTCCCATTTTTCTGGTCTTCAGGTGCTACTAATCGACTAATCTATCATTCATATCCATCCATAGTAAACACCATTTTTCACTCAAAATTGTGACAGTTCAAGACATATTCAAGATCCACGCTGACAGAAGACAGAAAACATCATACAACTGTACAATAACAAGTATATGTGTAAAAAAGAACAAGCCAAAGTTAACACAAGGAGAACAAACAGTGAACCAGCTGACCTTGTCGAGGCGGCGCCTTCTTGGCTTTGAACCTATCAGGAGAGGGCTCGGAGGGCTTGACGTCGTTCTCCAGCACCACGCCGATGAGGAGGGCGGGTCTCTGCTTGGTGTATTTACTGCTCAGCAGCGGATACCAGCGAGGCTCCTGACACGTGCACACAGAAAACAAACTCATCTAAACATCACTATCAGGCAGAATCAGAGTGAGCAGAATCTGAATCTCACTGGTCATAACGCTAATTTTACTTCACTGTGTCGCCCAGTCAGGAGGAGCAGAGATAGGAGATTTTACCTGTTTGACCTCTTGTACTGATCGGAGGTCGAGGACGATGTAGCCGACGTTCTCTTTCCTGCTGCTCACAGAGTCGACAGCAAAACACTGAAGCTTGATGGGAGTCCTCTGCAGCCTGAGAGGACGTAAGAGAGACATAAAGATGCGTCACGATTTCACAGTTTAGTTACATTTGCAACAATTAGTCAATGGAAAATGTTTGTCATATATGAAAATAAACCGGATACAATAATAAACTTTGAATGTCATTATGTCTCATTCTGACAACTGTCAGATTAATCAATAACAAAAATGGTTGTTAGTTGCAGCCATATACATTTCTACACATAAGAACACAAGACACAGACAGGAAACGTTGACATGCCAATATAAAGTCAGCATAGAGCTGCGGTGATTAGTTAATTAATTAATTAATAATGACAGCTGCAGACCTGTGTTGGTGCAGCGTCCTGCGGTCGAGCTCCCAGGCCAGCTCGGTGCTGAACTGCGGCTGATCTCTGTGCTCCACCGGGTCGGTGGCCAGCTGCTCGCCGTCGAAGCTCGCCTGGACCACCAGACTCAGCCGTGGACTCTTCGGGAAGTGACGACCTGGGAGGGAGAAGAGAAAGGTTTAAATTACAAACTGTCTCCAATTAACTATCAGAGACGCAACTTAAATTCCTACAAGTCTCAGATACCCAACAAACAGATGCTATGCACTCATTAAAAGGCAAAATAATACAAAATAATACAGATTGTGCTTTTCCAGTGTGTCCACACAGTCATTTAAAGTAGATGTGCAGCTTCTCTGAGGCTTCATCAGTGTGAGTTAGTCATATCAAGTGGATATCTGACACATTTACAGTCTGTTTAGCATCAAATTCCCTCTTTGTGTTTCCCTGTTGAGCTGTGGTGGAAGTATAGGAACAAAAAGAGGGACTTTGGCTCTAAAAACACTGAAACGTTGAAACATATCTGCTGGATTTGGAGGGTTATGTTGTTTGAAGACACCTTTTTTAATTGTGAACCTTCCCTTTAAATAACTACCACACAGCAACAGGTTGTTTTCAGTCAGCTACTAATGACAGAGTCACTTATATCAACTAACACAGGTAATATCACCTGTGTAAATCACGTTTAACAAGCTAACCCTCCCTGTTGAGCAGGTTCTTTATCTCTGTACCTTCCAGGATGGACACAACGATGAGAAGTTGCTCTGTCTTCGCAGCCATGTTGACATTTGTACAGCAGCAACGGAAAACTTTCCACCTGTCAGTTCAAACTCCTTTTTAAACCTTCGTTTAACTTTAAAATGTCCCGTGGAGACAACACGGACACACGGCAGATATCCGTCTCCAGGGAGGAGGCTGACTGTCCGTTACAGCAGACAGCAAACAGCCGCTTTGTTGTCAAGTTTTGGCGCCACCCATTTTGTTTTAACAGCGGAAGAGACGATGGAGGCGCTGCGGACCAGAGCGCCCTCTGCTGGGGGGAGGCCACACTGCACCCTAATAATTACTACTACTGTTACTACTACTACTGCTACTATTACTATTACTGCTACTGTTACTACTACTACTGCTACTACTGCTACTACTACTACTGCTACTGCTACTGTTACTACTACTACTACTGCTACTGCTACTGTTACTACTACTACTACTACTACTGCTACTGCTACTGTTACTACTACTACTGCTACTACTGCTACTACTACTACTGCTACTACTGCTACTGCTACTGTTACTACTACTACTACTGCTACTGCTACTGCTACTGTTACTACTACTACTACTGCTACTGCTACTGTTACTACTACTACTGCTACTACAACTACTGCTACTACTAGTACTACTATTACTGCTACCGTTACTACTATTACTACTATTACTGCCACTACTAGTACTACTGCTACTACTACTACTACTACTATTACTGCTACTGTTACTACTGTTACCACTACTACTACTACTATTACTGCTACTGTTACTACTATTGCTACTACTGCTAATAATAATAATAATTGATGTGTTTTTCTAAATAAAATAAAATTTTAAATTAAAAACCTTCAATACTTAAAACAATTACTGTTTTTTACTATCACTTATAAAAATAAAAGTCCATAGGAAACCATATATATAAACATCCTTTAATCATGATTGCCAAACATATGAATTAAGGCATATACAGTATAAAAAAGCAACAGCAGGTTTCATGTTTATTAACTGGATACACCGGGTGGATGAACTGAACACACCAAGCAGCCTTTATAAGACAACACTGTGTCTCCCAAAAGATGACTGTGTCTTGTAAACAGAGTTCATAGCACTATATTCAAGTAGTAGAATGATCACTGATACTATGCAGGTAAGGTGTTGTGAGAGAGAGGCGGAGCCGCTGCTAGACGGGCGTCGGTCGCTGTCGGCCATGTTGGCTTCACAGTGCTGCTGTAGATACTATTAAAACTCATCATTTATTGTTATGCTGCATTCTCATCATCATCACCTACTGCTCCTGTAGTCACACCACATACAACTCAAATCAAGCCTAAATTAACCAGTTCATTTTAACAATGTATAGCACCTTTTCAGTTAGATGAATCATTTTAAGGATATTTGCAGCCATTTTCCTGCTATAATACTTTTGAAGCTCTTTTTCAGTAAGTTGGAGATTGTAACCAAAAATCAAAAAAACTTTTTTCTCCCTGTAATTAAGGTCTGAATGTGACGGCGTGGACGCCACATTAAGGCTCAACGTTGGTGGCGACCACACTGGATTATGTCGTATACAGCTAACAGACTGTACTTTAACTATAGGGTCTACCTAGGATATCAGCTACCAATCACCAATCAATAATTTGTCTGAATTAAGTATCAAGTATACAAGTACACTGGTCTGATTCGAGTTACTGACAATGAGTCTGAGTGCGGACACTTCATACAGCTGATGCTAGTTGTTAGCTAACAACCGTATGATTGAGTTGGCAGATGTTTTTGTTCATAGCAACAAATGAGGTACGATCCGATCCACAGAAGATGAGGATAAGCTCTACACACTCAGGTACACCTGACACAAGGCATACAGGTGCATGATGGACCAAACCAGGGTGTTAATGGGATCAGATTCCTGCTTCTTGGCCATAATCCACCTGACGTGGTTGCTGAACGTTTGGAAGCGACTGTGAGTTGGAGGTCTGGTAGATTGAAGACAACCTGCCATTAAATGTGTGCGAAAATGCCAAATTTAATTTCCATTTTAGGACATATTCCAGATATTATTGTTTCCTAACACGTCATAAATCAAAATGATATTTACAGGACAGTATGATGCCACCAGTGTTTCTACAGCGAGCTTTAAAGTCTGAGACAAGTGGCTCAGATTGTATGAATGAAGACAATGAGCAGCACCAGAAATGCAGTGAAATGTGTGTGCTGGGTTTGTGAGGTCAGAGATGTGGCACCAGTGGTGATACCGGACCATCCCGTCTAGCAGAGGCTCTGCCATGAGCTAGATCGCTTGTAGAGGGCATGGGAGCAGGAGCGGGGCAAAGGATTGTGGGACTCCTGACGATGGTGCAACCCCCCCCCCCCGGCATCACTGATAGTGAAAATGTGGGCATTGTACTTGAAGGACAACTCCAGTGTAGGATACAGTGTACAGTGTTAGAGATGGTTTTCTATCTTTTGTTGTGCCAAATGGCATTTTCTAATATTTAGTTTTAAAATAAATATTCTAAGATAAACAAGTTATGAGTTGATCTCAGCCAAGAAAAGAGATTCAATTTGGAGATATTTCATTGTCATTTCACTATTTTGAGTGTGTCTGGTTGGGTTTTGTTTCAGACAGGATGTCTAAATCTGAGAGACGGGATGCAGAAGCGTCCTGGTTCTCTGCTTACGTTCCCAAAAGGATTTCATTTCACAAATGTCTTGAAAGCTGCCACTGTTTTCGTTACTGTTTGTGATTAAAGGGAAATTACACAAATATACTTAAATAAAACGGGTGTAGCTGAAGTAAAACAGCTGAAGTAAAACAGAAACCTATGACTTATTTTTGGTCATAAACTCACTATTTTACCTGAGTAAACTTACCAAATTAAGTTTTGAGTATGCTGCCAGCCTTAGAGGTAATATTAAAGAAAGAGATACTAAAAAAAATTAGTAAAAACTCAATTTAACACTGGAATTGTCCTTTGGGCATTAGAGGTATTGTGACTACAGGTACATGTGCCTTTCATGATCAACAGATTCAATTAGCATAAAGTCACTGGCATTCATCATTAGCATCCATTCACATATAGCCCCAAATTACACCTCAGATTTAAGCAGCATTTCTACATTGGAGATATTTGCTGGTCATTGATGACTGCATGCAGACAAAAGCCACTTTTTTAGGTTGTTACTACTTGAATCTCTGTAAAAAGTGAATCTCTGAGTAATTAGGATTCACCATTGGACGGTTATAAACACCTGTACCAGATTTCCTGGTGATCTGTCCAATATTCTTCAAGATATTTCTAGTTCGGCGAAAAGGTCTCAAATATAAAAACACTGCTTACATTAGAGGCACAATCTGGGGCTGACATTCACTAGATGGCTGACCTTGAGCTCTTACCAAAAGCTGTACATCATATATGCAACCTAAACAAAAACATCACTACATGTGCCCCCAGGACAAACTGCATAAATCTAATAAAGGAACTGCGGCTCTGTTTCTACTGGTTCCCCCACTCCGCCCGCTGCTCCCCTGCATGGCTGATGGAGATCAACATAGATTACAATAATGCATGTTAGTGCTCTGCCATGAATCTGTACAGTATATATACACCACTGGGCTCCTACATGGCACTGGGCAGGTTGATGTGAAGGTTTACTCTCACATAAAGACAATACAATCAACATGGTTACGCTCAAGTACAGGTTAGTAATACAAATGTAGCGTCAGCACTATGGAGGGAGGAGGACCACTTCAATAATCAGAATGATAATAATAATAATAAGGATAATAATAGACTTTTTAGCTTCCTAATGCTGTGTCCCAACAGGAGTTTAAAAAAAACCATCAGCACTATTGGGATATGCAAGTCATCTTCAGTACATTCAGTCATATCATCATCATAATACACTACGATAAATGTGCATTTTATAAAGTTGACCACCACTACGTGTGCAGCGTTCTGGGATGTCTCATTTTATACGCAGCGTCTACTTCTGTCAAAACTGAAAGCTTCAAAAGTCTGCGATTGTGGATTTGTACAGATAGTTTCCAGATCCTGCTCTCCATCTGTTCCTCTGTTGGCCCAACTGCTCCTGTGGTGTGTTATAAAACAGGTGGTTGTCATTAGTAAGAAATGAAAGAGTCTTTTTTTTTTTTTCTTTGTTCTCTGCCTCTCAGCGAGGCGAAGCTTATTCAACACCATGGAATTGATGTCTGATAAATCTGCCGTTCCTCATGTGAGACGTCGTCACATGGTCCTACTTCTTCCCTTCGCTCTCTGTGGAGACAAAAAGACAAAAACACAAAAGTCAATCTCATTCTGCCTATTTAGCTCAGATGATCAAGGCTAAAGCTTTGTTCAAACTAAACACAAATCAATGTAGTATCTTCTTTTTTATTCCACACAGAGTCCTTCCTTCTCAAAACCTGGTGTCTATATTACCCACAATACAACTCGATTGCTGACAGTTAGGTTGCTTTATGCTAAAAGTACAGACACGTGACAAATTAAAGGACAAACCAACATAAAGTGTCCCTAAGTTTTGCTCCACCATGTGCCGCCTTGATTCTACAAGTCTCTGGTGTTTAGATGGTGGTGGAGGGCGCTGTCAACACGTTGGTCCAAAATGTCCCATAACTGGATGGAAATGTTTCATCATAGGATAAAGGTGATCACTCAGAACAACTTAGTATTGATTTGCAATGACCCCTTCCCTCTAAGGAGACAAGTAGACCCAAACCATGTGAGCACAATGTCCCCCACAATGCAACAGAGACACCAGATCTCTGCATTGTAAATGTTTCTACACTCATTATGCAGGTTTTTCCTTAACTTCGTCAGCCCTCTGTCGTCCACTGTGAAATTCAAAACTTTGACCTGCTGGTGGTGCTTTAGATTCACCATCTACCAAATGTCTATGCAATAGGATGAACCAAAGTGTTGGACCAGCTAACATCTCTCAACCCCCAGATTGTTGTTTAAACTCAGCGTCTTCAGCCCCAAGCGGCTCTGACTCAAGTGACATAACTTGAGTCAGTTTATCAGATTTCACTACTAGGCTTTCTACTACTTCTTACACAGAACGCCTGGAAACACACAGCTGAGGTGGGAAATTGGTGGAGTTCACCTTTAATATTATGTATGACAAATAGGACAGTTAGACTCACACTGCCTCTTCATGCTCCTTCTACATTGGAAAATGTAAACCTGACAAATAAATGAATGAATCAATTGTTCACTGTGATGAATTATAACAACAAAAGTCTGAATCTTCTGCAACGTGAAGTGACCAGGATTTAATAGCTGCCTGAAAGGCAAAAAATCAATAAAGAAGTGACTACTGCTACAACAAACTACTGAACTGTACCGAAAACAAAGATGCTCTCCATCGATTACAGCTCAGCCTTTAATACAGTCCTCCCCACGAACTCACAAACAGACCTGCACAACCTGAACCACACACTCTGTGACTGGCTGTTTGGTTTCCTCACTGGCAGAATTGGAAATCTACCCTTAAAAAAAAACTTAAATTCCTGGCCGTCCACATCAGTGATGATCTCACCTGGACGTGTAACATCACCCAGCTGGTCAAGAAAGCACAACAGCGGCTGCATCATTGTGTGGTATGGGAACAGCACAGAGTGGTAAAGACTGCTGAGAAGATGGTCAGGGTGCCCCTACCATCTCTGCAGGACATCTACCAGCGGAGAGGCCATAGAAGAGCCTGCAGCAGCAGCATCATCACCCCCAACACAGGACCTCTGGGCTGAGGGACAGCTTTCATCCTCAGGCCATCGGACTGATCAACAGATCCAGTCCACTGCCTCCCGACCCCGAACCCCGGCCCCGACCCGCCGCACCATGCAGGAAGCCTCACTCACTCTTTCATTCTCTATGTTTGTGTTTCTTTGATAGACGCCATTTTTAACTGTGCATATGACAAAAACACTTTGAGTTGACTTGATAGTATATATATGTATATATACTATATACATATTTCACATCACAGACAAGATGCAGATAAATCAATACCAAATATCAAGAATGTAAATCCTGAAGCTCATCTGTGATTTTAACAGTGTGTCAGTAATACTTTTATACTGAACTGTACAGCGGTTGGTTTTAGAGAGCAGCAACATGAATCATCAACTATAGACGATGAAATCTGAAAATGTAAACATAGAAATTCAAGAGGCATCTGTGCATTAACCGAATATCTGCAGATGTTTGGAAAAGAGTGTCTGAAGACGAGCAAAAACTATAAACACACACACACACACTTATATTAAACCTTTGTACCAAACTTTGTTTTCTTATGATCACTCATATGTCTCGTTATCATAAACAGGCCTACACATACAGCATGACCGGCATTTCCTGTTTTTAGATAATGAGATAATTAAGTCATAATTATAAGAAAAAACGGTTTGTTTTCAGAGTTGATTTTAGTGGATTTCAGATATACGACCTGAAAAAAACCAACATCACTCGTGTCTATGAATCTCCTCTATTTCACACATTACCATTTTTAGATAACTGCAGTCTTTGCATCAGTAAGGTAATCATCACATTATGCAGGTTCCCGCTGCATTACTTCACACTTTGAAACAAAGCCTACACAAATATATAGAAAACACTGGAGAGTTGGTAATGAGCTGCCGGATGATCATTTAGCTGAAGCAGCTCAGAGAGTCGAATAAGCATCGCTCTGTTAGTCCCAAAAGAGAAAATTTAGATATTAGATTTAGTGACCTACCAGACGGCCTGAAGATGCTCGCAGTTTATTTCATAAGATGCAAACTCAGAGGATCATTTGTGAGTCTGGGATAAAAAATAATTATTAAAGAAGCTTAAAAAGTGTGAGCACAAACGTACCAGTAGAGGAGTGTCCTGACACCTGCTGAGTGGACACCAGCGACCGGGAGCTCAAACCTTCAACATACAGAAGAGACATGAAACATGAACATGAAACATGAACATGAAACATGAACATGAAACTAGAGCTGCAACAAGTAAATTAATCACCAAATCCATCAATTAACCGTTCAGAATCGTTTTTTAAGAAAAAAAATGTTGTTCAGGACAAAGCAAAACATTTGAGTTTGTCATCTTGGGTTATTTTTCACCATTTTCTGACATTTTATGTAAACCAAACAACTAATCAATTAATCTGTCTTAATTATTTTCTTGATGAATTAATTTATAATGAAAATAATTGTTAGTTGCAACCTTCAATCAAACAAAAGTCTAAGAATAAACAAAAAACAGATCATCATTCGTTCTTCGTCACAGAAGCTTTCAAACCGCTTTGGAGCAGAAAAGGTCAAAAATGAAAATGAAAAAAATAAAATCAAGATTTGAGTAAAGAGAAAGTGGTGGCTGGTGGTCAACCTTTACTAACTATCGGTTAACCATTACTAACTATCGGTTAACCATTACTAACTATCGGTCAACCATTACTAACTATCGGTTAACCTTTACTAACTATCGGTCAACCTTTACTAACTATCGGTTAACCATTACTAACTATCGGTTAACCTTTACTAACTATCGGTTAGTAATGGTTGACCACCATGGTGCCAGAAAAAAAATGCATTAAATGCTCAAATTTGACAGGAAACAGACGTTTTAAACAGCAGCTTTAAAGTCTCGAGTCATTAATGATGATCATTAGCTAATTCCAGCCAAAAAGGAAGTTTTAGAAGTGGCTGTTTTCAAACTGACAGATAATCAAATGGTAGGAGCTTTGTGACAAACCTTACTAGACCTTGAGTGATGCTGACAAGACGAATAACGGCTGACAAAGTCACTCTGAACCAGCATGCAGCATGTGAAATGTCTCTCAGTTAGAGTCTTTCTTCTATAAAACCTCTTTGTCAGAACTGCAACCTGCTCAAATCGTTGCTCTCCATCAGCTCTTTTCTCGCTGTGTTAACATTTCTTTAAAAGTCTTTTAGAGTGTTGTTGTTTTTCTTAATAGTCTGTATATTATTTAGGTAATCAATAAGTCTAATATGCTTTTTTCTCTTCTCTCTGCACATTGATTTTTTCTGTTTGTGCAGATAAATAAACTCAAAGTTTCAGTCTGAGTCCGACACGTTCGGCTGTACCTTGGTAGATGTCGTACTGTCCCGACATCAGGTTGTAGCTCATACCCAGGTGTGTGTGATGGTGTGTGTGGAGGTGTCGGGCGAACGACACATGGTTCCTCTCTCGCTCCGTCTCTCTCTCTCCTTCAGGGGAACCCTTCTCGCCAGGCTGTGAACACACACACACACACACACACACACACACACACTGGATTTCATTTGTGTTAATTAAACAACAACACATTATATTTAGAGGGTGTTTATATAACTGAGTTTTGCCTCTGAAAGGCAGAAAAACATGTAGAAATATAAATTATGTTATGTATTTATATCTTTATGAAATAATGAATAATTCAGTAGCAACGAACACTGAGGAACGTTTAAGTGTCTTTTTTCAGGCTATTAAAACTAATTTAGTTTTTTCTACTGTGAGTTTTAATGATAATGTAAAAAATATTGTTTCATTACAAATATATAATAATTTCTACTTGTTTCACTATGAACATTTTGTAAACAGTATTATAGACAGAAGACACTTACATACTCGATATACTCAGTGATTTTTATGATTCAGTGTTTTTTAAAGCTACATGAAAAATTCATGATATTGCAGATAAAACTGTGTATCATCAAACATGTTAGTTTGAAAAGAACAAAATAGACTCCATAAAATTATGTTTGATAGAAATGTTGCTGCCCAGAGTGACTGTTTATAGTACAAGAAGCAGCATTGATTCAACATTGAACATTTACAGATTTTAACTTTGTGGAGAACAGATAGCTGCAGTGTGGATGTGACAGTAAAGTGAGCGGTGCTCACAGCAGGGGATTTTCCATGGTACTGATGACTCTGCTGCTGCAGCAGCTCCATGGCCGAGGACGAGGTCGAATCGCTGCTCTGCTTGCTGCTCACCGCTCCTCCTCTGCTGGGTGGAGTCACCTCCGACTCCTCCCTGCCCGCCGTCTTACCGTACAGAGGATAGTGAAAACCTGATGGACACATGCTGCATTAAACACTTTAAGGTGAAAAAAGCCTCTGAATTTACATTCAAATCTGTTAAAAACTGTTTGATTCAAAACTGTATTTATGGGGAAATTAATCATATCTAAAGGTAACAAATAAATAATAATACCAGATTAAGTTTTACAGTGCTTGTTGCATTGATGCAACATTGATTCACTTATTCATAAGAGTTTAAAAGTAGACACAAGTTTGTTTCAGTAAGCTGCATTTAGACATAAATCAAGCGTATCTGGCAGTTGAAGGTACACTGCAGAAACATTTTCTCTTCCTTTCTACAGAGTTGAGTTTTCCAGTGGCACCAGCCGGTTGGTGGTGGGTCCCTTTGTCCCTTTGACACTTACCTGG
The DNA here is from genome assembly GCA_036937835.1 of Pampus argenteus. NCBI lineage: Eukaryota > Metazoa > Chordata > Actinopteri > Scombriformes > Stromateidae > Pampus > Pampus argenteus. Next base: position 24,381,325 of record CM072867.1, on the reverse strand, counting down.
ATAATTGTGGACCAGGGTTGGGGACACCCCTCTGTAGGAGCCCCCGCCACTCTCACACATTGCCAGGTAGGGCGGATAGGAGGAGTGCTGGTACTGGATGTAGGGTTGCTGAGGAGTCATAGGAGGAGACACCGCCGCCCGGGCGCTTTGGGAGTCATCAGACAGCCCTCCAATTGGCTCCTGGCCCTGCTCCTCCAGCACTTCCAGCCTGTCTGAATCCTCTGTGTCGATGGCAGGCAGGAGGTCGTGGGATCCGTGGAACCTGGCTTTTTTAGCATCACAGCTCATGCCACCTCCTCTCTCGCCTCCTCCTCCTGAGGACAGCTTGGCCCCAGCAGGCTCCAAGGTAGCTCCCCATTCTTTTCCCCTGTCTGCTTCACCCTCCTCAGCCTCCTCCCCATGTTGACACTGCAGCTCTGAGTATTTGCTGTGAGCCAGGCGGTGAGCCCAGGCCGGGCCGTCTGAGGGCTAGATCGATGGGGACAAGTGTTGGTGCTAGTTGCAGTGTTTCCCCTATAATTCTTTGTTAACAGTGGTGGGTTGGAGTCATTTCGGGGTCAGTTCAACTTCGGTCCATGTCTCTGTCCCAGTTTGTGTTTATATGGCTAGTTGCAGGGCTAATGATAAATCTAAATATTAGCCCTTTAGCATTTCTTTTTGGAAAGAAAACAAGACTAATTTATGACTTTCATTCGTACATTTTCTTTTTAACAGGGGTGAACAATTTCTCGCTGCGGCGGCCCACCGCTGCTGAATGACTATAGAGGAAACACTGTGTACTGGAGTGAACAGAGCCATAGACAGACCATCTATCATTGGCTCTGGATGTGATGTTGATGAAGGATGACGACGTTTCAACAGCAGGCGGCCATTCAGAGGTGGGATGTGAGGAGTGTGGCGTCCCTCTCAATGACACAAATCAAGACATGTCTCACACATGATCAACTGCAGAATTTAGGCCAAACTGAAGGAAAAAACAAACCTACCCTCCCCAGCATGGCTTCATTCAATTCATAAAACCTTTATACATGACCCAGCATGGCTAGAGTTAGCGGTTAACTGCATTGTGAGATGACATGGTGAAAAATCTGTACAAGCTTTCTAAAAGCAGCTCATATCAAAACCAACATTTGTGTATTATAAAAGTTTCTTTTGTTTCCGTATGTGGTTATATTTTACATTTACAGCTAAAGCTGGAATTACATATTTCCCCCATTAATTCTCACTCTAAACATTAAAAACATTTGCATCCATCAAATGAAATCACACAATGATTGAAGTAGTATGTCAGCACCACAGAAGCCACATGGTCTTTGTTAATAGCTGTACACAATGTATGATTAATCTCTTTGTGACACTCAACAACAGTCATTAAAGCACACCAACAACACCATCAGCGGCGGCGGCAGGTTATAGACAGAGGGAGAAACTTACACTGGAAAAGGAAACATTTGAGTCCAGATCTGTCTGACTGTTTGGGTTGTGGAGGGATGAAGAAGAGGAAGAGGAGGGTGACTTGATGTCATCACAGTCTTTCATCAAGACCTGGTGCTGGTCCACCATGCCACCGTGCACTGCCTTTACGCCCCTTTCTCCCCTTTCGTTCATCTCCACATAGGACAGGACAGGTTTGGGGCAGCACCCTTTAGTGCCATCTGGACCTTTACCTAGTATTGGTCCACCGGCTGAACCCCCAACAATGTGTTTAATGTCCTCCCCGTCTCTCACCCCCTGTCCCCTCTCGCCCCTCTGCTTTCCCCCGGGTGACTGATCGCAACATTTGGAGGCCAGTAAAAGTTTCTGGTCCATGTATAAGCCTCTGGAGTACTGGCCATAGTACAGCGACTGGGCCAAGGCAGTCTGGGTCTGACTCATCGCCAGCTGGAGCTGAGACTGAGGTGGCCCATCACCTTTTTTTGAGTCTGAGAACTCATGGGAGGAGCTTTTGTCATCCTCTTTCACGTCTTCTTTTCTGTCTTTCACTTTGCCGTCATGGGCAGAGCTTTTGTGGAAAGTAATGCTGTTGCTGTTTTGCCTGTCTGACTGCATGAACCCCTGTAGGTAGTAGGGCTCATAGCTGTGGTAGTACGGGGATTGGGGGTCTTTTGATGGAGGGGCAGATGTTGTGGACAGTGTTTTACTAGAGTTACCGTGGTTACTGTTGGAGCTCACCTCAGAAGAAGTAGAGGAGCTAGATTTGGATCTGAGTCCATCCGAACGACATTCAGAAGATACTCCGTCGTCCCCGGCATCTGAGATATCAGAGTAGGCCGGGCTGTTGTTCTTGCTGCTGCTGTCTGTTGTTGCCAGGCAACTACCACTTGCATCAAGCCGTGATGAACCACCAATGGAGGGACTTGGGGCGTTGTCTGTGAAGGTGTAGACCTTGTCAGCCTCTGCACGGATACTGGCCATTCTGCTCTCCTGGCTCTCCGTGAGCCCGTTCATTACATCCTGCTTACTGAGGTGTTCCTTCAAAAGGCTTCCAGAAATTTCCTTGACACCCATTTTAGATCCACCACAACCATCTTCCATTTTGATTCCACTGCTGTCACCATTAGGCATCCTAGTTAACGCATCTTTGTTGTGTTTGTCTTTTAGCCTTCGTTTCTCTTTCTTCCTTGTCTCTTTGCTGCAGGTAACCAGAGTGGCTTTGACAAGGCTCGGCTCCACGACGATGCTCAGTTTTGGTTTGATGGGCTTCAGGGGAAGGTTTTTACTGGTGACTCCTACAGCCGCCATGGGTGAGGGCTGCTGTGAGGTGGCAGTATCTGCTGTGCTGGTCGGATATGATGTGTTGGGGATGGCAATCAGCTTGGGCGGAGCAGGAGCCGGAGCGATTGGCCGGTTGGTCCGTGACTTAGACAGCTTCTCCACCTTCCCATTGGCCTTCTTACCCTTGTCACACACTCCTCCCTTCTTGTCGATCAAACCTTCAGCTTCCAGCTTGGGCATCTCTACCGTAGAGTTTCTGTCTGGGACCATGCAGTTCTCCAGAACTACGGTCATGTTGGAGATGATGGGCAAGTTGCTGAGGTCATCGATCAGCCCATCTTTTAGCAGTGAGGTTCTTCTGGTTTTGGAGTTGGCTGTGGGACTGTGGTCGGTACTGAGGAGTAGCCGTCTGTTCTTAGGAGACCCCACTGTGGTCACCTTGTATAGAGGAGCAGGCTTCTTAGAGGAGCTGTTGGTATTAGTGCTGTTGTTTGTCTCTGAGAGGTCATATGTCATGTTGCTGATGGTATCCTCACAGTCTGATAGTCGTTCTTCACTCTCTCCATCCTTTATGGGCTCCAGCTCAGGCTTCCTCTGCTCCTCAACCTCCAGGTGCGCATGCGTCTGATGGTAGCGCAGGCCATTGATGTGCTTGTAGCGTTTAGTGCAGTTGGGATGAGGGCAGTCAATGAGAATGGGTGGGGGAGGTGGTGAGGAGGCACAACCTCCTCCTGGATCCATGAATGAAGGGTCTGATTTGCCCTGCGGTGTTGACGGGGCGCTGCGGGATTTGGCTCGCATCCGTTTCCCATTCCCGTTTTTAATGTCATCAGAGACCAGGCTGAGGTCCAGGTCAGCTGGCAGTTTGTTCTTTCTCTTACCAGAAGAAAGGGAGGCAGCACTGTTGGCAGGTTTCACATCTTCCACGGTGAAGAAAGAAGGAGGCGTTCGGCAGTTGCTGTTGATGAGTTTCAGGCTGCCTCTCCGTCCTTTGCTGTGGATGGGTGCAGCCGTTCCTGCAACACCGCCTCCACGACTCCTGTGCTGCGATAGACCCCTGACTTTGGAAGCAGGGGCCGGCTCGACGCAGGGCCGCTCAGCCATGGTCAGTCGCATCCTTTTTCCCCGGCCACGCCCACCTGGCATCTCAGGGTCACTGGAGGGAGACTCACAAAACCTGGACAAAGATAAACAAAGATAATTAATCTTAATGAACACTTACTGACAACCTGGAAATCGTTACATTTATTATTTGAGACATATCGTAACGTGTTGTGTCACATCATATCATTTCTCATGTAATTTTACATTGTATAACATTGTTTCGTATCACATCATATCATCATGTGTGATGTTGTACTGAGTTCATGAAAGCTTGGATAAACAGAAATGTAAATCAAACCATCAAGCTGAAGACATGGCAGTTTTTCTTGTAGCAGCTGTTGTTCTTGAAAAGGTTTTAACCCAAGAACAACTTGTTCATATCGTCGCCCAAATTGAACTCCATCAGACAAACCTTGGAAGATAACAGATTATCATTCAAGGCTCATGTGGACCACTTTACCCAGACGTCAAGGATAAAAATTGATTTTTTCTGTAAGAAACCTGCTCCTTTTTCGATAACATAAAAACCTGTACAATCCCCAGTTATCTCTGTATTTGATATGGAGACATTTTGTATTCACATGCTGTCCCTTCTACTTTGAAGTCTTTTGATGCTGTTTACCACAGTGGTTTCACTAGAGATGCTTTTCCACACTCACCAACTGTTATTAATATTAAAAACCTGTCTGATGTGATGAGGAAAATGCATTTTTTATATTTATCTGCTGTGTAACTATCTGTTTTAGAAGCTGGACTCTGAGCCTGCCATCTATACTGGCCTTTTGATACGTTCATTATAACACTACATCACAGGATTAGTTGGTGCTTCGGGTATTAATCACTTTATTAACATAACTGACTGCAAAGCAGGTTGAGGCTGGACTCCCTGTCCCCCTCTGTGATTTTAAAATGATATCTCCCACTTCCTATGATGTTTGTAATTGCATTTTTTCAGTCTGTGTGTCTCTGAATGTCACTGAAGCTGCTGGAAAACATGACTGAATTTTTCTGTATTTTCTGTATTTTCTTTGGCATTTCATGGATATTTGTTGTTCTCATGTCTCTGTTTGAAAAGTCATTTTGATGGAACAAGTGATGCAGCACAGATGAAACATCGAAGCTCCTCAGTCGCTTCTCATATATGTTTATTCTACTAAAAAAAACATTGGTTCTCTTATCTATCGGTTACATTTTCAATCAAAGACTGATAATAAATCATAAAAAAGGAAGCTGTTTTATTTCATTTAATTTTATAATAAAAAAACCATGCAGTCGCCACCGACAGATATCTGCAGCGACAAGAGTCCAAATGAAAAAAAAAAAAAGCAATTTAGTCGCTGCTTTCTGAGATTAAGCTCTAATTGCCATGACAACAATCATTTACATACAGGAGAAATAATTGAGAGGTTTCAGCCCTGGGGGGGTGGGGGGGGGGGGGGGGGGGGGGGGGGGGGGGGCTGTCACATTTCCCACTCAGCAATTACAAAAAACCCACTCTCCATTTGTGAAACAGTTGTGATGGAGAGTGGAGAGCGTTTTTGTTCAAGCTCATCATGGAATAACAGCTGACAGCCCCGGAGCCAATTTAGCCTTTTTATCATTTTAACAACATTAAAGCACTTTGAGAAGTGAGTGCTCTTTTTTTCAGTTAATCAAATAAACAATCATCAGCAAATAAAGGCCAATAGGAATAACAATAAAATGGCTAAACACGAGGCATTAAACAGGGAGACACGCTGAGCAGACTGACTCAGATATAATTAGAAAACGCTGTTGTTGTTTTGTGACAGACAGAAATACAATCAACAAGCTGATCGCAGGTCAACCTGAGACAAAACGGGCCGCCATTCTCAAAGTTCACATTTCAAAGTCAATGAAACACGATGAAACAAATACGTGAACAAACTGTGACTGAGGCGGCTGCAACCAACCATGATGTCATGCTGCTTCCTCGTGTAATCGTCTGTTTTAGGTTTTATGTTTTACGATGACGAGTGTGAGTATATTTCTGCATCAATTCAACTGCAGTTTAACATTATTTTATTTGTTTATGAATACAAGTGTAGATGTTTTGAGTAATTTCACTTAAAAAGAAATATTTCCTCAAAATACTTCACGGATAATATCTTCTGTTTTTATCCTCACTGGAAATCTGCCGTCAGCTGCAGGGTCAGTTTCATCCGTTTTAATTTAACGTGTTTGACATTATGTGGGCTCATGTCAGGCAGCTTATAGCTTCACTCACTGCCTTCGACAGAGACGAGTTGGTGCCTGTCACATACATTAAAGTCATACAGGTAAAAATCAGTTTCTCTAAAATATAATTAACGTTGTTCCGAAGATATTAAGATCACCGGTTAATTATCTGTTGCAGAAACTGATGGTTACCTGTGTGACTGATTGTGTGCTCATACAGTACATGAGAAGCACACATGAGGAGCTTCATTGGTCTTGATGGGGTGATCCTTCCTGCCTGCACGTACATGAAGCTGAGGACCGAGTGTGTATGTTGAGTAAGGAACTCATGGTGTGTATGTTGAGTAAGGAACTCATGGTGTGTATGTTGAGTAAGGAACTCATGGTGTGTATGTTGAGTAAGGAACTCATGGTGTGTGATGAAGCGTCTCTATAAAGAGACCGAGTGCAGCGTTACCTTGGAGGAGCCCAGTCATGTTTGGTGCAGTCTAACAGAGTTCCCACGTAGGTTCTCTTCCTCCACGTCACGTTCACCACCAGCACACCTGTCAGTCACACAGGACAGAGACGGAGCGGTTAGTTCATTATGAGAGGCTTTAAATGCATTTCTAGGCTCAAGGCTCAAAGTTAATTTTACCACATATCTAAACCTGGCTGAGCTTTTCATCTCTTTCAGCCTTTCTGAGCATCTTTTTTAACTCTGCAAAAAATCTCATTTCAAGACTACGTCAAAGAAACATCTCATTAAAACTTCTTGTTTTAATGAGATTTATGGCACATTTCCATCCACATCTACATATTTCATTATATCAAATCAAATCAAATCAAATCAAATTTTATTTATATAGCCCAAAATCACAAAATACATTTGTCTCAGAGGGCTTTACAATCTGTACAGGGAGTGACACCCTCTGTCCTTAGACCCTCGATTCGAGTGAGGAAAAACTTGACCACCAAAAAACCTTTTAACAGGAAAAAAGGTGGAAGAAACCTCAGGAAGAGCCACAAAGGAGGGATCCCTCTCCCAGGACGGACAGACGTGCAATGATGTCACATGTACAGAACAAATCAACAAACACATATTGTACACTCCACATATTGTACAATGAATAATAATGAATTACAGTTGATGATAAGAATAGGTTACAATGAATGATGAATTATTACAGTAGCAGCAAATCATTACATAACTATAAACTGTAATGGGGATATGGCAACAATGATGACGGTGACAACACATGCAGTAGACGCCACGCAGGACCACAGCAGCAGGCAAAGTCCACAAGAACCTGCTGGGCGAGAGAGCACAGAAACTCCGGGGAAGAAGTTTAATTAGTAACATGATAGATAGATGGATTAGATAGATGGATAGATAAGGAGAGAGAGAGAATGAGAGAGAGCGAGAGAGTATGTGAGTCCCCCAGCAGTCTAGTTCTATGGCAGCATAACTAAGGGATGACCTGAGCCAGCCCTAACTATAAGCTTTATCAAAAAGGAAAGTCTTAAGTCTACTCTTAAAGGTGTTGATCGTGTCTGCCTCCCGAACACAGAGTGGTAGTTTATTCCACAGAAGAGGAGCTTGATAGCTGAAAGCTCTGGCTCCCAATCTACTTTTAGACACTATAGGAACCACAAGGAACCCACCATCCTGGGAGCGCAATGTTCTAGTGGGGTGGTAAGGTACTATGAGCTCTTTTAAATATGATGGTGCCTGACCATGAAGAGCTTTGTAAGTTAGGAGAAGAATTTTAAATTCTATTCTAGATTTAACGGGTAGCCAGTGCAAGGAAGCCAAAATGGGAGAGATGTGATCTCTGATTTTGGTTCCTGTCAGAACACGTGCAGCAGCATTCTGAATCAGCTGCAAACTCTTAAGAGACTTATTAGAGCAGCCTGATAGCAAAGAGTTACAATAGTCCAGCCTAGAAGTAACAAATGCATGGACTAGTTTTTCTGCATCCACTTGAGAAATGATGCGTCTGATTTTGGCAATGTTACGCAAGTGGAAGAATGCAGTCCTCGAAAGTTGTTTTATATAGTTATTAAAGGACAAGTCTTGATCAAAAACAACGCCAAGATTTTTTACGGTGGAGCTGGTGGCCAGGGTGATCCCATCTAAGGCTAAATCTCTGGAATGATAGTTTCTAAGGTGTTTGGGTCCTATTAGGAGAACTTCAGTTTTTTCTGAATTTAGCTTCAGAAAATTGTGGGTCATCCAATTTTTTATGTCCTTAATGCATGCTTGAAGTCTAGTCAAGTGATTGGTTTCATCAGGCTTGATCGATAAATATAATTGGGTGTCATCAGCATAACAGTGAAAGTTAATTGAATGATTCCTAATAATGTTCCCTAAGGGAAGCATATATAAACTGAAAAGAAGTGGCCCTAATACAGAACCTTGTGGGACTCCATGAGAAACTTTGGTTTGCATGGAGGCTACATCATGAACATGAACAAACTGAGAACGGTCTAGGAAATATGACTTAAACCAGCCTAGGGCGGTTCCTTTAATGCCAATTTGGTATTCCAGTCTCTGTAAGAGAATCTGATGGTCAATGGTGTCAAATGCGGCACTAAGATCTAATAGGACAAGTACAGAGATGAGTCCTTTGTCTGATGCCATTAGGAGGTCGTTTGTAACTTTAACTAGTGCGGTCTCTGTGCTATGATTTACTCTAAATCCTGACTGAAACTCCTCGAATAAACTGTTTGTGTGGAGAAAGTCACATAGTTGGTTGGCTACGGCTTTCTCAAGTACCTTCGAGATGAAAGAAAGGTTTGATATTGGTCTGTAATTGGCTAAAACCTCTTGATCTAGAGTTGGTTTTTTAAGAAGAGGCTTAATCACAGCTATTTTAAAGGACTGTGGTACATATCCTGATAATAAAGACAGATTAATCAGATCCAACAAGGAAGGGCTAACTAAAGGTAATACATCTTTAAGCAGCCTGGTTGGGATGGGGTCTAAGAGACAGGTTGACGACTTAGATGAAGTAATTATTGTAGTTATTTGTTTAATGTCGACGGGAGAAAAGCAGTCTAAATATATGTCAGATTTTATAGCTATTTCCAAACTTGCTGTATCTGAAATCAGATGAGTGCCTGATGAGGGCAAAAGGTGATGAATTTTGTCTCTAATATTTAGAATTTTATCATTAAAGAAGCTCATGAAGTCATTACTAGTTAGGCTTAAAGGAATAGATGACTCAATAGAGCTGTGGTTCTCTGTTAGCCTGGCTACAGTGCTGAAGAGAAACCTGGGGTTGTTCTTATTTTCCTCAATTAATGAGGAATAATAGGCTGTTCTGGCATTACGCAGAGCCTTCCTATAAATTGCAAGATTATCTTGCCAGGCTAGGCGAGATTCTTCCAGTTTAGAGGCACGCCATTTACGTTCAGATTTACGTGCCTCTTGCTTTAATTTGCGAGTGTGCTGGCTATACCATGGTGCTAACCTCCTCTGTTTTATTCTCTTCTTTTTCAGAGGTGCAATAGAGTCAAGAGTTGTCTGTAATGACTCTGTAGTATTACTAACGAGCTGATCTATGTGTGAGGGGCTACAGGAAGCTGCTAAGTCCTCTGTAACATTAAGACATGGCATTGAATTTAATACTATAGTAATTGTTTCCTTAAATTTGGCTACAGCACTGTCAGATAAACATCTGCTGTAGGAGTTTCTGAAAAAAGGCTTATAGTCCAGTAGTATGAACTCAAAGGTTATTAGAAAATGGTCAGATAGGATAGGATTATGTGGAAAGACTATTAGATGATCAATTTCAATGCCATATGAGAGTATAAGGTCAAGAGTGTGATTCAGACAATGAGTCGGTTTGTTTACACTCTGACAGAAGCCAATTGAGTCTAACAAAGAGATAAATGCAGTACTAAGACTATCACTGTGGTTGTCGACATGAATATTAAAATCACCTACAATAATTACTTTATCTGATTTAACGACCAAGCCTGATGCAAATTCTGCAAATTCAGATAGAAATTCAGAATAAGGACCTGGAGCTCGATATAATATAACAAATAATATTGGCTGTAATGTTTTCCAGGTTGGGTGAGTCAGGCTAAGAACGAGACTTTCAAATGAATTATAATTTAGTTTAGGTTTAGGATTAATGAGTAAACTAGAGTCAAATATGGCTCCAACTCCACCACCTCGACCAGTACTTCGAGGAATATGAGTATTACAATGACTGGGGGGAGTGGATTCATTTAAACTAACATATTCATCCTCCTGCAACCAGGTTTCAGTGAGGCAGAATAAATCAATATCATAATCAGATATTAATTCATTTACTAAAACAGCTTTAGAGGACAAGGACCTAATATTCAGGAGTCCACATTTAATTATCTTGTTTTGGACTCTTGGAGATGTTGATTTAATATTTATCAGGTTTTTATGATTTACTCCTCTTCTGTTTGTTTTATCTTTAAATAATGCAGGTGGACGGGGGACAGACACAGTCTCTATACTAGATGGTTGGGTGGGCAGCTGCTCTAGTGGAGGCGCAGAGAAGCGTGTAAGACTGCAGCTCTGCTTCCTGGTCTCAACTCTGGATTGTCATGGATTTGATCGACTAATAAACTTGGCCATGTTTCTAGATATAAGAGCTGCTCCATCCAAAGTGGGATGGATGCCGTCTCTCCTAATCAGACCAGGTTTTCCCCAGAAAGGTGTCCAATTATTTATAAAGCCCACATCATTATCTGGACACCACCTCGACAACCAGCGGTGAAATGACGACATGCGGCTATACATGTCATCACTGGTTACATTGGGTAGGGGACCAGAGAAAATTACGGAGTCCGACATTGTTTTTGCATATTCACACACCGATGACACATTAACTTTAGTAACTTCCGATTGACGTAACCGGGTGTCATTACCGCCGACGTGAATAATAATTTTATTATATCTCCTCTTATCTTTAGCCAGCAGTTTTAAATTAGACTCAATGTCGCCCGCTCTGGCCCCCGGGATGCATTTAACTATGGTCCCCGGTGTCGCTAACTTCACGTTTCTTAAGATTGAGCTGCCAATGACCAGAGTTGGCCTCTCAGCGGGTGTGTCGCTGAGTGGGGAAAATCTGTTTGATACGTGGAGTGGTTGGTGGTGTACCGTAGGCTTCTGTTTGGGGCTATGCCTCCTTCGAACAGTCACCCAGCCTCCCGGCTGCTCGGGAACTACCGGGGGACGGCTAGCTACAGCTGCCAATATCATGATACATTTTTATGTTGTTATAACAAGAAAGAGAGTTAAGAGAGTTAAAAGCTAAAACATGAAAAAAAGTTTGAATTTTTTTTTTTTTGCAATTACTTCCTCAATTAGTTGATTAATTTAATTAGTTTATTAATGATTCAGTTACTTTCTCAATGCTTTCTCTTGCATATATGACAAACCTCTTATCTATGGCTTTTGGACTGCTTGGTCGCATAAAACATAATAATAACATGAAAAATGAGAAACTTCTCACATTATAACCAGAAATGGAGCCAACATTTATACCACAGTGATGAAAGACAAACTAGCAAAATGTGTGCAGGTACTATACCATTAAAATAAAAAGACTAAATTGCACCAAAGATGAAAGAAAAATCAATCAGACGTCTGGAAACTAAAAGCTGTGGTAACCTGCAGATGGAGTTCACCGGTTTAAGAGGCTCAAATTGTTTTCAGAACGGTTCAAACTGTAAGTTACAGTCTGTAAAAGTGCTCAAACTGTTATTGGTCAGGAACATCTGAGGAGGAAAATCCAGTCATCCATCCCTGTCAGGAGTGTGACTGGACGGAAAGCTCAGTCTTCAAGGTTGAAACTCTAATCTGAGGATTGAAGACCCTTCAGCCATCTGAAATAAATGTCCCTCTCACAGTCTCAGACTGACATTTAAAAACCATTAACCTGTGTCCTGTGATGCGCCAGCAGCAACGCCAGAAAATCACATTTTAGACGCATTACAGCTTAAAAACGAGGTTTGACTTCAACACACGACTTCTGGCTCTTCGATTAAGGCTGATGGCCGCCACCGTCACAAAACACTTCCACAGCTCACCAGATGAATGAACGCAGGGAAACACGCGTGTCGCTTAGCAAACTGGACAGGTGGACGTGAGAAGGTGTACTCCATATGTCAACAACTTCATATTCCAATACATTTGCTTTGATGTTTATTTACATTTATTTATATTCTGCATATACTTTTTGGTACCTAAATAATATCAAATATTTGCAGGTTGCAGCTTCTCCAGCATGAGGATTTTAAGCTTTCCTTTGTCATACGTGACCGTCAACTGAATATCTTTGGATTGTGGACATTAAAAGACATCACCACCCTGGGAAATTATGACATTTTCACACAAACATTAACTTTGAAAACACGACACCACAAAGCATCAATATTAGAACAGGAAGAAATCAGAAAACAACAAACCAGCAAACATAAAACTTTAGACTATATATTCAGTGCCTGTGATATAACTGTTGTCCCAGTGCAGGATCAGCAGCAAACAGTAGAGATTCCTCTCTCTCGTGTCCCTTAAAGCCTCGTCGAGCCAGAAATGTGACAGTGCTGCTATTTTTAGGAAGCTGACTTCGTCTCCTCTTGGGGAGAAACCAAAAACAGTGGATATCTCATCAGTTTCTGTCTTACTGTCATGAACGTGGGTGTTCATACTAATATTATGTTCTTCAGAAGCCTCCAAAGTCTGTTTATGATTTTGAAATCCTCCTGAAATAAAAGCCCCAACTGCAATTTGTTTAAATGTGTATTTTTGCTTCTCGAAGGCTTCGAGCCAGTGACAACAAATAACTCCTTTATAGGAAAGACGTGAACATGATGTGAGCATTTTGGCATCTCAGTGACTTCAGTTCATTTGGCTGTTTATTTGTTATGAATCAGTGAATCTGCTGTTCTGCTTCTTTCTTCCAGTCTCTACCTCGCCTGCCGTCTCTGCATCCTCATCTACTGCAGATCAAAACAGCAATTTAAAGCATACGCTGATTTTCTATATTCTATAAATAAGAACAGAAGTCTACGGCACAGAGGAATAAGATATATCAGGCTTGGGATACACACACAATACTTAGTGGATCAATTAATTGTTGGTTTGGTTCTGCACATAAGATTTGTTGACTGAAGAAGAACATAGATAATCGGCAGCCTCATACTTTAATAATACAAATCATAAAGGTCACATCAAAAAAAAAGAAAAGAAAAACTTCAGCAAACATGAATAAACTTTCCATCAAGCATTTAGAGATATCATTGACTCAGATCAGCACATAGACAAGTCAAGTCATCAGGTGAGAAAGACAGATAGAGCTGCGTATCATCGGCATAGAAGCAGTAACAGGAGCATTTTGTCAAAAAATATGAACTAAAAATGTTTGTTATAAAATCTTTTTTAAATTATTCTAATGGATTTTTTTTGGAAAAAATTAGACAATCCTGTTGAAAATTGTGCAGTGCATGTGTGTGTGTGTTTGTGTGTGTGTGTGTGTGTGTGTGTGTGTGTGTGTGTGTGTGTGTGTGGTTGATGTTGCTAACACCAGGGGGCACCAAATTAGACTGTGAAAAAAAAATCACATTCTAGTGTTAAATGCAAATAACATTAATTTTCCATTTTAAAATGGCATTAATGTGGAATTATTTAATATTTGTCATCATCATTATTATTATTATTTCCTTTATCTGCGGCATCCAGACAGCCAGACAGACTGTATGGATATAACATCAGACAGTCTGGGGAGCTCAGATGAGAGACGAGCCAATCACTGTTTGATTAGTGCTCATCAGACGCTGAGCTCCTGCAGGGAGGGTCTGAAGCTGAAATGGTGGTCCCTTCTTCTTCTCCTTTCTGTCTGTCCAATTAGTATTCAGCTTAATTAACATGCAACCAGCATCTTCCCATCGTATCCCTCCGCCGCTACGAGGAGGGGGCTCCAGTTATCACTCCGCCTCCTGAACGATAGTCCCTGAACGGAGATGAAAATACAAACCTCTGCTTCATTTTATCTTTCTTTGTCTCTGTTGGTTTTTTTTCTCTGTTTCAATTTGACAAAAAAAGATTTGTCATTTGTCTGTTTCTTTCTTTCATCTTTACATTCCTCTCTATCTCTTCATCCCTCTGGTGCTTTAAAATACAGACAAAACGGTGGATGACGTTCTGTCCATCTTCACACTCCTCTCTCTTCCTCTATCCGTCCTTCCCGTCAGCCTGCTGACACACAGACTCAGAACTGAATCCATTTTCTCGCTCGCATCCATCTAACTTCCTTAGATCCATCTTTCTTCTCGTCCCTGTACAGTTTATAAAATCCTGTGTTTTCACATTATTCAGAGCAGCGTTTGTCTGAGTGTTTATCCAGAAGTATCTTGTTATATCCACATCCTCTGCTGGTCTGTTTCATATCAATGAAGCTGCTTCTGTTTGTTTACTTGCACAAACATGGAAACATGATGCTTTGAGGTTTTTCTGTTTGCATTTATTATCTTCACCGAGGAAATATAATGTGTTTGTTTCTAAAGAGGAATATGTCGACAGAATAAACTTTGCTGAGATGTTTAGCAATGAGCTGACTAAATATTTCAACGGACGTCTTAACACTGAAACTGTTTCTGTAATTTCATAAATGTTTTGAATGCATCTTCCAGAAACATCTGTATGTGTGTCTGTGCAAGCAGCCTTCAAACACACAATCCTACAAAATATAAAGACATTAAATTTATGATGATATAAAACATTACTGTTGTTCAACTCAACATTTTCTATTTGCTTTTCATCATTGATTTTAGTATTCATCATTTGGTTCTTTCCTTTCTGTTTTTACTTTTTACTTTTTAATGTTCTCTGTTTTCACCGTCAGACTCTCTGTGGTCTGATCAGTCGTTTTATCCTCCGTCTGCTTCTCTCTCTGGATCCTTTTATCCAAACAGAGTCAGAAGCAGATGTATTATTCACTGTCTCTCCTCCTTCCACCTCTCTGGCCTGTTTAGGAGCGCTCTTCATCCTGAATATATCCCCCTGTGTGATGTTTGTATTTTCTTCTTTTTTATTTTTGTCGGGTATAGTGAGTAGCTATAGTTAATTAATACTGGGCTGGGATACAAAGGCATCTCCACAAAACTCAACAGTCCACTTCAGAGGCCCCGCGGCTGGCGAAGCAAGATGGGTACAGAGAGATGGGATTTATTCATTAGCAGCCTGCAGTAAGGTATTACACCTCCACTGAGAGGCTGCAGTGCCGAGCACTGTCCTCGTTAACGGCCTATCAAAGAGCGGTGGCGTTGAAATCGGTGGGCGAATCATCACGCCGTCTGATCCGCCGCCCGCTGCTCCCATGGTATCATTTGGTTGTTTTGGACAGGTTTCTTGGTTCTACTTTTCTTCCTGTTTTGGACTCACAGTTATATGCAGTGCAAAGCCAAACCCGCCTCTCATGAGGATATCAGTCACATCAAAAATTAACTTTGCTTATTTTTATTTGGCAGAAAGTGTCTGAAAGATCTGGGATGATAAAGCTAAGTAGCATATGTTCTCCAAAACAGTCTCGCTGTAACAACGCCGAAATATAAACCAGGGTGAATCTCTGGTCTCTAAATAACTTAACAATCATCCGTGGTGTGATTTAGAGGGCAGCTTTTAGCCGTGCTAGCGGTATAGCTCTGTAGATGTCAGTCTGTCAGTTGACTCACTTTCTTTTTCAGAGTTACTACCTGACGCAGAAGCCAAAAAAACTTTTCTAGCTTCCTCGTTTGCTTGCTCGTTAGTGTTTCTGCTGCCGAGGCCACCCACCAGCTTTCTGCTCAGCCCATAAACTTTACATTGCCACAAATATAAAACTGTCATGTTTTAAAAACTCATAGAGATAATTGACTATGTTGGCAGTTTAAGGTATCCTGTCAACTGTTTTACAGATTCCTCTTTTTCTAATTCTTTTTGGGCTGCAGGCTATTTTACAGTTGCAGTACCACGAGTGGCCACTGGGGGAAACCGGAAGCAAGGCTGAGTGTCGGCGCCGTAAAATGACTTACAAATGCCACTTACATTTCTGTCAATTTACTAATTGATTAATCGTTAAATAATTTCAGCTTTCAGGTTTTCAGTAAGGCTTGGTGAGTAATTCCACAACTGTGGAGATGTTCAATGTTCAAACACAGAACTGCTTCGGTGCTGTTTGGAGAAAACCTCAGAAAACCTCAGAAAACCTGAAAACAACGTCTCAGGAGGTGGAAGCACGACTATTTAAAAATGTATGACCGAGTTGTAACGAGCTCTTGGGATCCGTCAGATATCTGCAGGATCATGTCTCATCAGACAACACTGTCCTCGGTGTTTATGACTAACACAAGCCGCCTTTTAAAACTTCACGTGATTTTGTTTTAGATTTCCTCTTGGAGATTTATGGAAACAGCCAAAACGCAGCCATCACTGTGTTCAGTTAAAATCGCTGCAACTGCGATCATCTGTCAGTCTGTTTATTCAGACACTGAACAGAGCGGACCACAAATTCCCAAATGTGAAAACTACGGAAATGGTTGCTGCACCTGAAGGAGTGCAGTGAAGGGTGAGTCTGGGCTTTTACACACATCAAGGCAAGAAAAGTCTTTTGTCAAACTCAAGTCAGGTCAAGCTCCGGGATCAGAGAAGCTGCTGATGCGTTTCAGCCATCGTTGCTCTCACTGAGGCGTGACAAACGTATTTTATTTACCCGTGTTTGACACTTGAGACTTTCCACCTCCTCCTCATCACAGACCACATTTCTGGAAGCACTCAGACTCTCTAACACTCACTTTACAGCTTCGTCATGTTCAGGTTCAGTCTCTTTTCACTTTCACATCTCTGCTCATATAAGCACACAAAACATGTACCAACATTATTCAGCCTCAGAAAAGACTGTTAAACGTTTAAGGACTAAGATATAGAAAAATACTAATTTGTGTCCAGCTTCCCTGTAAACTTCACCCTCAGTGTTTGTGCACTGGAGGCTTCAGGTTTCCACGTCACGCTCATAGACTTTAAAGTGAGATTGAAGGTGAGCTCAGAGAAACTTTCCTCAGCAGATGAACGTGAAAACAAACAGTGAAGAAAAACATATTTTTGAGTGTTTCATTCATCTAACCAAAGCCGACATTTCTTTGAGCTCTAGTGCTGTGTATGTGGAAACCTAGAGTAATGCGACGTTCGTTCTGTTGCTATGACAACCAACAAATTGCAGCCTTGACCCATCAATAAGATACCCCACTTTTATAATATAAACTCATACAGACTATTATTAATATTGGTCCTCACTGCCAACTTAATTTGATCCAATCAGATTGCCATAAATCTTTAATCATTTAGATTTTTTTACTCCTTACCTTCCTCAGTCTCGTGCCAGACGATGCCCTCCAGGTTGACGCTGGTCCCGGGCCGGCAGGGCCCCAAACAAGCTGAGTCGCCGTCCAGCGCCCCTGACACACCGCCATCCTGGGTGTTAGTGCCGATAGACCTCGTCCTCACGGCCAGCTGCTTGGGGTTAGAGGTGGGCAGGGTCGGAGGGGAGAAGGAGGGGGCTGAAGGCAGGGGGGATCCATGGGCCCCGGGGTGGCCTGGAGCAGGGGGAGCTGGCACTGTGAACATGGGGTCCACCTGCAGGAAGAAGATGATTCATACATTGTGATAAATAATTTCACTTGAGTTCATTCTTGTCATCATTTCCATTTGGAGCGGGTAAAGGAGAGATGGTTAATGATTAATATATAAGTAAAAATATTAATTTTAATATGATATGTGAATGTTGCTGCATAATGACAGAAGGAACCAGAAGGATCATTTTAGGAGACTAGACATTTTCTCCAAATGTCATAGCATTCATTATTCCATCTGCAGCCTGCAGTTACCGTGGCAGCTAATCATCTCCCAACTAGACTTTTAAGAAATCTTTTTTTTTTTTTCCAGCATCATGACGAGTAGAGTCCCAAACATTTCACCTTCATTCACTGGTTTTTTTTTTTTGGAAGGAGACGTTTCTGAACCAGAGCATGCAGCACATGTAGAAGCTGCACATAATAATTAGCTATAATTAGCATGTTTGCACAGAGCAACTTGGCAAAAACCTGCAACAGTATAATAAGGCAACGCTACTGGAGGCCATCTGTCGACAAAGGAAATCAGATTTGTATACTGTGTACGTCTCCAAAATGGAGTTCAGCAATATGCACGTTATTTATTGACTTTAACAAGATACTAAATGGGTCTGGGTGTTATTCCCCACCTCTGATTATGAAATTCAGGGTGTGGCTGAGGAGCACAGGCGTCCTACAGCTGTAGAAACAGTTTACATATGACAGACATCATCAGCTAACGTGACCTCAAAGGGACTACTTTCTGTGTTTGACGCAATTTCTGTCAAAAGTCTTTTGAGAAGCTGTAAGAACAACATCTTTCTTGCTGGAGGTGATGAGTTAAATCCGAGAGGACGGTGAAGGTGTCGATATGCTTCATAAGTACATGACGAATGATTAAACAGCATCCAAAACCCTCTTCACTTACACCCTTCTGAAGTTGTAGGGAGGCCCTGACAATTTTCCTTCGACATTCACACCTTCTTCACGCAGCGATTGTCGGCTTTGTGGAGGAAAGAAATAGTTCTTCACACAACTATTTCTGTCACGTTTCATGTGTATAAATACGCGCAGCTCGATGAGTCTTCCAGGAGACTTTTATTCCAACGTTTCCGCTCACAACATCTAGAAACACTTCTGCAGACGCGTCATTTAAACGAGGTCTTTTTGAGCAACACGGGACAACTCAAAAAATAATATATAATATTTCTTCAGTAATAATGTTGATTATATCTTGATGATTATATTTTTATATCTAATGTGTTTCCTGTGTCCAGCAGCGTTTCATCAAACCACACAAACATTTTCAGGTTTTCAGACCCTGTGAATGATTTTAACCACCGTCATCACCATGGTTACGGGTAATGAAATACTAAGTCATTGGTGCATATACGAGCACCACTCTTATCTTCACCACTTATTATGGCCCCAATTACAACAGCTCTGGGAAATAATTCTGCTGAGAGAGCAGCGGTAATCAGCAATGAAGGATTTTTCTTTCCGTTATGACTCAATAAAGATTACGGGCTTGACAGATATCTCATTGCACGATATTCTTGAGTGATTCCTCGCCATGCCAAGTCAGTAAATACTGGAGAAAACAAGCGTGCTTTGTCAAAGCTCTTCTGTGACGTTTCTGTGGTTTGTTAGATGAACGAGCTATGCCTCTGTCGTGCTATTATGAAGATCAATTAGTTACTCGCACAGGTTGCTCTCAAGTCTGACAAGATTTTTATATATTTTTTTGCTTCCTTGGAGAGAAAATCAAGACTCCAGGGTCCTTTGTGCTTTTCTTCAAAATCTCTCAGAGGTTACAGATGAAGTCAAGATACTGGCATTATCCCACCTGTATTCTACGAAGATCTGATTGGCTTGGAGGTATCATGTGACTGGATGAACGTGTGATTACAATAGAGCTACGTAGCAGATAACCAGGAACCTATAAAAAATATTTTTTTTATAAATCTTTTCATTAAAGTTAAACACTGTCGAAAATTTAGGCCTGAATGATGTTTCATCAGTAATATTATCTTAACTTAGTGACTTATGGTAGATTAATATAAACACTCATATGCTGCAACAACATCACTGTGTTTATGTTTGTTTATTGATTTAGTCTCCAATCTCTGGAGTGAAACGGTAGCTTTCTTCTCACAGGGGGAGGCGAGCGTTATTTTTCCTCCACCTGCATCTCAACTGTCCCTCGTCTTTTTTAACCCCGTGTTTCTATCCCGTGTTTCCCGTCCTGACAGCTTCTGTACTGTCAGCACGCTGTAATGAGAAGCTTTGTTTCAGCTGTGTACTGCGCTGTATTAAAGTTAAAACCCTGATAAACACTGCAAATTTATAACACAAAATAGCAATAAGACAAAAGACAGATGATCCCCTGTGCTTTCTGAAAGCGCCTGTTAATTCCCACACAGCTGCTGACGAAGACCACCCAGGACTACTTCTACCAAATCACAAAGCAAATTAACTATAAAAGAAGAATCACGATCCCTGGTAATTTCTGTTTGTGCCGTTAACGCCTTTTCCTCCCTCAGACACCCAGAATAACAACCAGGACGCGGAGTCACGCAGCACAATAACAATAAAAACACAAGCCTGCTCCCTCGTGCGCTAAACGCTTCAAACAAATCATCCTTTCTCTCACTGTTTCTTAATTAAAATATCCTACAATACACAGAGAAAAATCACAGCACAACATAACAAGTGCAGGCAGCTTCAATATTACAGAAACAGGCCTGTGTCGTCTCTCAAATCCCAAAAGCCTGAAGATGTGGGAGGACAGTAAAACCCAGTCTGACCTTGCCTCTGAGCAAGGCTGCCAAAGCAGGAATCTGTGTATAATATGCTGCTTTAAAAGGATTACATGTGTGTATTAGCACAAATACAACATTAAATAGAAACAGATCTGGCACATTATCATGTTTAGATAAAATTATTATTTAAATGCTGTAATACAATAATGGGTTAATGCATTACTGACAGTTTAAAAATGATGATTTATAAACACTAGACAGTAAATATTAAATGTATATATTGTGACAGGAGTCGGGATTGTTGGGATCATGTCTGGATAAAGTCACCGCAGTAAGTAATCGCACCGTGAACTGTGACCAGGACATTTCAAACTCTGTCATGTAGTACTCACCTTTGACCTTTGACTCCCTTTAATTTAACATGCGTGAGTACTTTATCCACTAGGGGGCAGATTAGTAATAATACCTACATCAGATTATCTTTCTCTTGAACTTCTGCGCAACATAAACAGAAACCGATGCTGAAATCGTGGTAGAAAAAAGTGGCTAACTTTCTTATACTGCCCCCACTGGTCATGTGCTGAATTGCATTTCATGGACACCTAACTTTAACTTCAACTTTAACGCGAGGCAGCCGTTTGACTCATGTCGACAGGTATTTAGAAACAAGTATATCTACAGCCTGAGATGCCGACTCTCTGTACTGAGGTCAAGAACACATTTTCATGCTCAAACCTGTTTTCTTGTTTAGGAATGAAACGTTAATCTAAAACCACGAGTTACTGTTCATGTTTGCAGTGTCAGTGTCTTTCATTTCGTGTTCAGTCTTTTGCTCTCCTTCTAGTGCTGATTGAAACTGCATCACCGTCCTCGCCTCGAGCTTCTATTATCATCGATTTCTGTCTGGGTTTTTTTTGTTTTTTTTTCCCTGAGTT